>LPNX010856661.1:142549-192780 GCA_001517045.1 Pseudotsuga menziesii
CTATCTTTGTCTCCCTCTCTCACACACACACACATCCCTATGTCTCCCCCTACCACTAAGGACCGCCCCCATTTTGCACGTTTTATTAAAGCAAAACGGGAGTGCATTTTATTGAAGCAAAACGAGAGCGCGTTTTAGTGAAGCAAAACAGGAGTGCGTTTTATTGAAGCAAAAAGAGAGCGCGTTTTTGCAAGGTAAAACATGAGCGTGTTTTTATGTACTATCCTAATTGGCATGCATGTTGCCAGCCTTGGGACTAGGCTTGGCAGCGTCGGGATTAATCCTTGGGATGATTTCTATTTTATGGATCAAGAGTGATTGACTTCATTCTACCATTGCATCTAAAAGGTCCCTCAACTTCTTGCATACACCCTTAAAGACTCCTCCACTTTGGTGGTCCCGCCCTTTTTCTAAATGACGGGTCCGATGAGATAGAGGTGTTTATCTACTATTTCCAAGGAGCAATGTGTTTTAACATAAAGGCCTTAAAGAACAATGTACTGAAAAGTCTACATTAAGTACAAAAACAGAGCCTATACTTTTTAGGATTTAGGATTGAATCAAGGTTGGCATAGGCCCACTTGAGAATGGATCCTGTGTTTTTGTGGCCCAATCCCAACCAACAAGGTTAGACCATCATCATCCTCTCCATGAACATTAAGAGATTAATATACGAGAAATCAACCATTCATACAATACAATTATATTACTCCAGTTAACATTTGTTTTTAACATATAATTACATTATTTTAGTTAGCATTTACTTTTAAAATTGGATTGATAAAGATTTTTAAAACAAAAATCTCAATCATTGATAAGTTATCTTTTAAAATTGGATTGATAAAGATTTTTAAAGCAAAAATCTCAATCATTGATAAGTTATATTAATTTAGTTTTTTGTTTTTTTCACTTGATCTGTAAGTTTTCATCCTTGTATAAATTAGAAAAATAAATTATATAATTAGGTGTTTTGGTAAAGTGATAACTAAAATCTTAAATATAGTTATTATTTATACTTGTAGGTTAAAAATTATTTTAGTATTTTAGAGTACTTTTAATTGTTAAAACTATGTCGTGTATGTTATGTTTTAAGTTAGAGTAAGCGTCCCAAATATAACATTTTTCTTCAATAACAGCCTACTGGGCTATTATCAAACCTGCAATTACATTAAATTTTGGCCACTAAAGTAACCAATGAAAATTATTATCACAAATAACAGTCTACTGAGCTATTATCAAACCTGTAATTACATTAAATTTTGGCCACTAATGTAACCAATGAAAATTATTACGTCTTGAATGGATTTGGTCGTTTAAAAGAGCCACAACTAACCATTGCAAATTATAATGTCTTGAATGGATTTGGTCGATTAACTGGATTACAATCTTGAAGGGAAAAGTGGATCTACAAGGCTAGTTACAATTCTTGTTATATAATATAATATTATAAAAAGAACAGACACTGTATTGGTTCCCGGTCATAACATTGTTTTTATTTGTCACAACTAAATTATGTAGCCAAATGATAAGGTTGGTCCATGAACATTAGGTACCAGAAAGACTTTTCTTCTGCATTTTCCTAGGCAAGTGTAAAGTAAAGATTTTGTTTAGAACAAAAGTTTGGCCAAGCTGGTTTTACCGTAGTAAAAATAGACTTCAATTTGATTATAACATGTTATGATTTTGACATGATTAGATAAACTACACAAAAAGTTAGTGATTCATACTGATATTTTGCTTCTATATGTAATAATTTGTTTCCATATTTACAGACTACAAGTTAAATAATTGTGCAAATAAATATTTAAAGTTAAATAATTGTACTGATAAATATTTTCTTATAGACCATGATATGGTGTATTGGTACCAAATGCTCTCAGCTGCATGTAACTGATTGAGGTATCGCAAATTAATGAGCCCGGCACTCCAAATATGGGTTTGACTTCTCATCTTTGTCTATATAATGACTATAAATATGTAGTGTAACATCTAACCTGAATAGGTAGATGGCCTAACTGTTCTAATTTTATATATAAACTAAGAAAAATGAGGAGTTGTTGTTGTTGTTATTGTTAGAATTATATTACCTATGTATGCGATATTGACATTTATGTATCCATTTATATTTTACTGTTTTTTCCATTTTCATATTTATTTGACACTATGAAAAAATACATACTGGAAATCGACTATACATTGGCCGCTACGGCCACGGGAGTCGAACACTGCTGCAAACTCGTTACAGTTGAATTCTATCAATGGTTGTCGCGGCTGTCAGCAAAAACAAAAACTGTACAAGGAAGCAATGTATCGCACCACGGATTTTGGCATAGTTATGGCGGAATTTATCAAACAGCTGCCAAAAGTAGCCTGCTTCGTCAAACTAATCTATGGCTGTTCTATTAAATTTCATGAATCTCATATAGCCTCCAACCCTAATTCATATTTGTTCTGTTAATTTTCAGGAATCTCTTATAGCCTCCAACCCTAATCAATATCTGTTCTGTTAATTTTCATGAATCTCTTATAGCCTCCAACCCTGTCCTTTTCACTTATAGTCTCCAGCTTTGGTTTCCATGATTGGCCACTGAACTTGACCAACTGCGCATAATCCTTCCGCAATTCGGGAGTATTGCAGAGCCCATGCTGTTCATCCGTGGAATCCCTGACCACTGCAGGGTTGCGTTCCTCGGCTTTTAACCTCGTCCTGTCTTCCATAAGATTTTTAATAAACTCAGCGGATACTCTGATCCGAAGGCCTCCGCTCCCGTTGCTCTTCTCTATCTCAAACGGCTGGCAGAGAACAGAGGCACGTCCAATATTGCCAAGAGGGCATGCACGCGCAGTGGCTAAAATAGGATGAACTTTAGGGGCCTGCGGCGCTATTAAGGAAGCCAGCGATACAAGCGACAAGGGAGACTGAAAAAATTGATCGGGCAAAATGAAGTACCTGTTTCCGGGCTTCAGTTGGACGTCTGGAGAAAGCGCGGGCGTCTTCTGGCCGATGTAGAAGGAGTGGGAGTGACAGACTAAATGTGCAGGAAATTCTTGCATGATTTGGCCCGCGCTCTCCGGTTTATGAAGGATCCGAACACTGGCGTCTGAGCAAACGACCTGGATGGTTTCCTTCTTGTTGCCTACCGCTATGCAAGATCCATGGTTGCCCATATTTTATCTGACGAAACTACAGGGAAGGAACTAGGAAATGGGTCGTCATTTAAATTGAAAAATGAATGTGTGATATGAATTCAAAGAGACGTGAAGGCAGAGAGAGCGTGAGTGACATTAGCGTTCTGAACAGGCTGGATCTTGATTCTTCATGATCAGTCTTCACACCCCTTCAAACTATTCATCTTTATGTGGACATCATGTTTGGTGAGACCGGGGACCATAACCTCAGGGGACTCTATTGGTTTGAATTTTCAATCCAGGAATGTGTCGCTACTCAAAAATAGATTATTTTTGGCTTTGTCTTACTTGCCATGATAAAACAGAACCCGCACCCCTTCGTTGAAAAAGATGGAGCTGCCAACCAGAACGTAGGCTTCAAAGTCTCTCTCGCGGACCCGCCTCTTGTCCTCGACATTCGCTGGATTCGTATTCGAAATAGTTCTCGTGGATTCCAAAGTGCGAAAATTGCGTATTCGAAATAGTTCTCGTGGATTCCAAAGTGCGAAAATTGCGTGAAGGTATAGGGTTAAAGTAGTAATTTAAAGATGAGGTTTTTGACTTTTTCTGTTATTATTGGTAATGGAACTTACAAGTGTTTCTCGGTTTTATTATATAGAAATGAATTCAGTCTCTTTGTGGGCATATACCACTTAGAAAAGTAAAAACAACTAAAATAAAAATGTCACAATAAAAGCAAGGAAAGTAATGTCATGTAGAGGAAATAGCCCAGTAGAATAAAATGCGTTTTTTTCCATGAATAAAGTGGAATCTTTCTTCTTTTCTCACTTATTTTTGTGGCGTCTTTTTTTCAATGAATAAAGTGGAATCTTTCTTCTTTTCTCACTTATTTTTGTGTGTCTACGTAATTTTAGTTTTATTTTTGTTTGTATGTCGATCAATGGGTATCAGAGCTCAAGAGTTCGGGAGCCTTTGCTGACCATAAAGAATAGATGAAACGATTATCCAACAATTTTACCCAAAAAAAATCTTGGTGTTAGCAAGAGCTTTCATCTCCACCCTTCTCAAAACATGTTACTATGCCTTTCTAAGGGCTTGACCAAGTGTTTTTGTAATTTTAGATAGTAATCTATTGAATTAAAATATCAATACAGTAAAAAATACAGATCGTAGAGGAGGCATTTCTGCAAGCAAAATGTAGCGGAAAGAGAGTTAAAACCTAGGGGATTTCAAGCTATAACAATCAAAATGATCCTCCCTATGTAAGGGAAAACAGATCTCTATAATATCAAAATTAACAGTATTCGAGCATAAAGACTGAAAGTAACTTCTCTGATAAACATGGAAGTCTGTACCCAAGATGACCATGTCAAAATATGAAAACAAAAAAACCATGAAACCTGGACATAAGGCTTCGAGGGCATCTCCTCTACAACAGGAAGCCCAAAGTTGAATCCGAGCTATGAATTTGGTCGTCCAGCCTCTGGGGGAGCAGGTGAGTTGACAGATGCTTGGCCATTGTTTTCCCTGGGACTCTTAGCTTCGTTGTTGGTATCGTGCTCGCTACTGGAGGGATACCGCTTGACAGGGAGCAGTTCGGTTTTCCTGTACTCAGACGCAATGTTGGAAGCTGCTATGCCCTACATAGTGCTTGTAATGAGCCTTGAAGGAGGGGGAGGGGGTTGTTCTATATCCATGGGGACTGCAAAAGGAGTCGGGGGTACATTTTGAGAGCCTGGAAGATGGAGAATAAGCCGAACTAGTAGATTTTTGATAACCCAAAAGTTTTTCCTACGGAGAACTATTCGGTTTGCCGCGGAATTTGCACCAGTAAGATCGTCCTCCTAGTCATCTATGAGTTGGCAAAGGGAATCAGGGATATCAATGTCATAACCATCTATTTTGGCTTGAGCCATGAAACTTCTAGCCCGCTCGTTGGTGTTACCACAACCACCATGTCCTTGTCTAGGCATGGCTCGTAGTCTGCGTGACATTGTCAGCTAGACCAGAGAGGCTGAGTGATGAGTATTTTGAACTTTGACAGAGAGGATGAGTGCAAGATACCGGAAGCTGGAGCACTCCTCAATCACCCTAGATGCTACAGAATAATCAGCCTTCACAAGATTACACAGGAGGAATCAAATGATGTGAATGACCAGGCCTAGAATTTCAAATCTATTATGCCCTGTTGATGTAATTGTAACTTCGGAATGTATTCACTTGTATTTCTTATCTATTGTAACCCGATGTTTATTCCAGGATGTATTGTAATGTATTTGAGTCATGTCATACCCCGATGTTTATTCCGGGAAGTTTCTATAATGAGAAAGTCATGTCAAGTCATTGTGGGTAACCCTCCTATTGGTCAAGGGTTAAAGTCCCCATAGTTATGGGGCCCTTGGGTTATTAGACTATCCTAGTGAAGTCGACCCTAGGTGAGTCATTGTAAGTCGGGGAAATAGTCCCCACCATTGTGTTACCCTCCTATTGTTCGGAGGAGGCAAAGTCCCCACAAGTGGTGGGGCACTAGGGTTATTAGACACTCCTAGAGATGTCGGCTCTAGTAAGTAATTGTTAAGTGAGGCCGACATGTTGGAGTGCACTTCAAGTGAACGGAAGAATATAAATAGAGAGTGAGAGCCTCTCTATTTATTACTTGCAACACTCACACTCACTCGTTGGGGCGCATGAGTGAGAGAGGAGAAGCTCTCTTAGTATGAGAGAGAGAGACTGCTGCTGTCGGGAGATCATCTTACTGTTTTCTGGTTCTACCTTTTTGGCGCTGATTCTATCTCTGAGGAAGTTGCGGGGTTTTCTCCTTTATGGTTTCCTCGAGGAAAACTCTTTGTGTCTCTTGTCTCTTGTGATGTGCTTATGTTTTATTGATGTGCTTGTTATTTTCTCAGTGAAAAGATCCTAAGAACATAATGCTAACTTATATGATGAAAAACTAACATGGTATCAGAGCTAACCTGAGAAGAAGACATTGTTCAGCTACAGAAGCTAGGGATTCTTACTTTTTGGGCCTCTCTTCACAATCCATCAGAAAAATTATGCTAGGCTAACTCTCCATTTAAGGGCACATCTTTTTGTCGAAGCAAAATTCGATTCTAAGCATTTTCAGTTTTCGGTGTGGAAATTAGGGCTTTCTACAAAAGAGGAATTTTTGAGTGAGACTAGCATAGGATTGTTCTCCTCATCAAAACCGAAGTTTAGAGACCTGTATCAAGAAATTTGGTTGGGTGAAACTCCGGGAAAGTCAAACCCTAGTTTGACCCCGAGCTAGGAAAAACCCTAAATACTAAAACTGCTAAGTTTTGGTGCATTCGCTATATCCTGAGATTGGTGAAGTCTCGGGAGCTAAAAATTGCAGGGGCCGAAGATAACATCCTGATGTACACTGTATCCAAAATTAAGCCTCATATTCACTATATTTTGGGAGATATGATCCCTCCCAGTTAGGGTTCCAGCCTCTTCTAGAATTCATCCCTAAATAGGACACCTAGGGAGAACTGCAATATCTTGGGCTACAGAGGTCCAAATGGAATTCCTGAAGATGTTGCAGAAATGGAATGGAATTTAATTTTTGTGGTCCAAAGATCAGACTCAAAATATGAACCAGTGACACGTGGCATTCCGTACAACTTTGTTGTTCTGATCAGTCCTGTAACAGGTCACCTTGGGAAAAGGATCATAAATCCCAAATGGTGAAACAAATTCTGATGAAACCTATGGTGTTGGATTAGGGACATGCGAGGTTACCGCAATGAGAAATTTTAGACACAGAGGAGTAGAAATTTTAGAGATATCATAGAAACAGTAACAAGCATTTCTGCAGAAGAAATTGGAAAATTAGGGCTTCCTGTTCTGGGAGCTTCCCTCCAATGTTTTCAGAAAAGGAGTACATTGGACAAATCCATTTGAAGAGATATATCTGTCTATCCAATCAGATCTAAAAGATTCCAAGTTTTGAAAATTAGGGTTTCTATGACAAACCCTAGATCAGCCAGCTCCAGAACCAAGATGGACACCTCAAATCGGTAAGATCTAATCCTTTGCTATTTTCATTTGAGGTTCTCATTTCAAAGTGATCTATCACATCAACTTGATGATAAGCTTGGTGAAGTTGACAACTTCCAAGCCTAGAAGTATATGATCTCTCTGAAGAAAATGGATTGGACACCTACATGAGTATAGAGGTTTCAGTTCCAAAGGGAGATGAGGCTAGAAGCCTTACACAAGAAGAACTTGGTCAAGGCCAAGAAGATCATTGTTGATTCATTCACAAATCAACTTGCACTACAAGTGTCTTCCTTAAAGACACCGAATATGTTTGATTCCTTGACCAAGCTATTTGAAGGGAAGAACAAAAATCAGAATACGACGTTAAGAAACTAGTGAAGATCCAAAATGCAGAGACCATGCAGTCATAAGAGTCTCTCAAATCAAAGAACAACTTGAAGCAGTGAAAGAAGAAGTGAAGAATGTGGAGGTGGTGATGGCCACCTTGAATGGCCTCCCAGGATCATGGGATTCATTCATCTGAGGAATGTGTGCCAGAAGGAAGTGATTACTTTCAGTGGACTCTGGAAAGAAGAAGAAGCTCGACTCATAAGAAGAGAAGAGAAGTAATTGAAGATCAAGCTCTCACCATCCAAAGAAGATCCCTCAAGCAATGAGGAATATGAAGAACTCAACTCTTGAAGCACCTCTTATCCACCTTAGCATTTGGATAAGAAACGATGCTATCATGAATGAAGAAGACGATGAAGCTGAAGGCTCAAGAAGCAGTCTACCCATGAAACAAATAAAGATAAGTATTCAATTGTCATTTCACTGTTTTGTTATGCATTTGTTTATATTCAGTTATTGTATTATGCATGATAGGATGTTTGCATTAACAACAATATACTACTAATATGCATAGGATGGGTAAGTAGCTAATGGTTCTATACAAACTCTCCATTGCTACTTATCTAGAATGAAACCTCTTTGCTGACATATTGGATTAGTGCACAATCCCAATGTTTCCTGGTAGAGATGGAAGGCATCTAGAAAGTTTCAGTGAGATATGGATGAATGTTGTATTGGCTAAAGTAGTTGCATGATCATATATTTATGCATAAGAATTTTCCAGTATGAATATTCCTTATCAAATGTTTCTAACCATACAAATGCATTTGACTTGTAGGAAAGACCACATACATAATCGCCTGCAAGAAAACAAGAATGAGACTTGTTCCGAAGAACAAGTGATGACATTTCAAAATGAAGAATAATATGACGAATACAACGACATCATTCATACATAACCTTCCAGCCACCAAGAAGAAAGGGAAGACTAGTTCAAGAAGAATGATGTCAGGGCGCAGTATCGAGACCTGAAGAGAAGTTCATAGTTCCATCATGCAGTAGATGGAAACATCGTGGGATACAAAGCAAGATTCATAGCATGAGGCTTCTCACGAAAAGAAGGCATAGACTACGAAGAGACATTTGTAGTCACTGGAAGTGAAGTCACATGACATGCATAATCATGTGTGCAAATGAAAGAAGGCATTGTACGAGTTCAGAAAACACCCATGGGAAACACATACATGATGAGATTGATGAAGATCTTAACCTTTGCTACAAGGTTGAAGATGCAAGTCTATACACTAGATGGTCACATAGAATACTAGTAGCATAGGAAGCTACTTGTCACTCAGATACAGAATGTTTCAGTGCATAGAGTATAGAAGACAGAGGGATTATGATGCTTCGCTTCAGAGGGGGTGACTACAGAATATCTTGAGGTTCGACATGGTACGACAGGATGGGAAGATTACTGATGACTCTAGGCTTTACTGAGAGTAAAGTGGATTCCAACCTTTGCTTCAAGGTTGAAGGCGGAAGACCAGTGATGCTCCTGTTATGTGTCGATGCACTATTTTCTAGGCATGGAGGTGTGGACAAGGGAAGTATGCAGTAGAGATCCTGAATAGGTTCAGGATGATGGACTGCATGACCACACCTATGGAATCAAACATGAAGCTATTAAGTGATGCTTCATTAGAGATGGTTGATGCTACGATGTATCGTCAGATGATTGGGTCCTTGTTGTACCTGAGACCAGATATTTGCTTTGCTGTGAACACATTGAGACATGTTCACCTGATGGTTGCAAAGCATGCAGGGGTACAGTTGATTATGGGTTCAAGTATGATGCGAATCAAAAGATTAACCTGTAGGGTTATGTTGATTCAGATTGGGCAGGCAGTGCCATCGATAGGAAGAGCACTTTAGGGTGTTGCTTCAGTATGGGATCAGGCGTGATCTCTTAGTTTAGCAGGAAGCAATCTTGTGTGGCACTGAGTACAGCTGAAGCAGAGTATGTCACAGCTTGCTCGACTAGTTGTGAGGCAGTTGGGCTGAGGTAGCTACTGTCTGATTTATTTGATCTCCAGATGGATGCTACTTGTATACATTGTGACAACCAGAGTTGCGTGAAGTTATGAGAGAATCCAGTGTTCCATGACAAGTCAAAGCACATCGAGATCAAGTATCACTATATCAGGGATATGGTGCAGAGAGGAGTAGTGAAGCTCCAGTATGTTGTGACGGAGGAACATATAGCTGATGTGTTGATGAAGCCATTGGCCAGAGTGAAGTTCGAGTACTTTAAGGAGAAGCTTGGTGTTCTCTAGATCGAGGTTTCCTCGAAGGGAAAGTGATGAGTCCCAAAGCCATTCTGACGAGCAGGTCAGATATAAGGGCTGATCCATTCTGTCATGGTGAGAGGATTCAGTACTGAGATCCATAGCCATTCCGACGAGCAGGTCAGATATAAGGGCTGAGCCATTCTGTTCATGGCTAAAGGATTAAGTTCCTCCCATGGCAGATGTGAGAGCTAGCCATTCTGTCGAGTAGGACAGATGTAAGGGCTAGCGCCATTCTGATGAGTAGGTCAGATGTAAGGGCAGAGCCATTCTGTTCATGGCTAAAGAATTTAGTTCCTTCCATGTCAGATGTGAGTGCTGGCCATTCTGTCAAGTAGGACAGATGTAAGGGCTACCGCCATTCTGACGAGTAGGTCAGATGTAAGGGCAGACCATTCTGTCATGGCTAAAGGATTAGGTTCCTCACATGTCAGATGTGAGTGCTGACCATTCTGTCGAGTAGGACAGATGTAAGGGCTACTGCCACTCTCCGGGAGAGTGGAGGCACTTGGTCAGTTACCAGGTAACTCAGTCTGGGACTGGGGGCCTTTCTGGCGAGGGTGGAGGATTTTTTTCCTTCCAAGTCAGATGTGAATGCATGCCATTCCGTCATGGTGAGAGGATTAAGTTCCTTCCATGGCCGATGTAAGTGCGAGCCATTATTTCATGGTGAGAGGATTTAGTTCCTTCCATGTTAGATGTAAGGGCAGGCCATTCTATCATGGTGAGAGGATTCAGTTCCTTCCATGACAGATGTGAGTGCGGGGCCTTTCTGATGTGATTGTTGTTTACTACATGATCAGATGTGAGTGCTGGGCGTGCCTTTCTAAGGAGTAGGTCAGATGTAAGTGCTGGGTGAAGACCTACCTAATGGCTAGGCCTACAACTAGCATGAAAGAAGGCTGGCTCTGTAGAACTTCCTATGATGAGATAGCACACACATGATGATGACCAGATGAGATCCAGATAGAGCTATGATCCAGATCCAGTTATGATGATTTCGAGAGATCCAGATCTAGTGATGATCCAGATCCAGCAGTGATGATCCAGATCCAGTGATGATGATCCAGATCCAATGATGATCCAGATCCAGTGATGTTCCAGATTGAGTATGATCTAGTGACGATGTTCCAGATCGAGTATGATCTAGTGACGATGCTCCATATCGAGTATGATCCAGTGATGATGTTCCAGATCGAGTATGATCTAGTGACGATGTTCCAGATCGATTATGATCCAGTGACAATGTTCCAGATCGAGTATGATCCAGTGACAAGGCTCCAGATCAAGTATGATCCAGTGACGATGTTCCAGATCGAGTATGATCCATGATGATGATCCAGATCGAGATGAAAGATGACTAAAGATGAAGATGACTTGAAGATGAAGATGACGAGAAATCAATGATGATTCAGATGATACAGAGAAGAAGACTTGTGCTAATAAATTGTGTCAAGAGAATACCTTCCTAGTTAAGAGGGAGTGCTGATGTAATTGTAACTTCGAAATGTATTCACTTGTATTTCTTATCTATTGTAACCCGATGTTTATTCTGAGATGTATTGTAATGTATTTGAGTCATGTCATACCCCAATGTTTATTCCGGGAAGTTTCTATAATGAGAAAGTCATGTCAAGTCATTGTGGGTAACCCTCCTATTGGTCAAGGGTTAAAGTCCCCATATTTGTGGGGCCCTTGGGTTATTAGACTATCCTAGTGAAGTCAACCCTAGGTGAGTCATTGTAAGTCAGGGCAATAGTCCCCACCATTATGTTACCCTCCTATTAGTCAGAGGAGGCAAAGTCCCCACAAGTGGTGGGGCACTTAGGGTTATTAGACACTCCTAGAGATGTCGGCTCTAGTAAGTAATTGTTAAGTGAGGACGACATGTTGGAGTGCACTTCAAGTGAACGGAAGAATATAAATAGAGAGTGAGAACCTCTCTATTTATCACTTGCAACACTCACACTCACTCATTGGGGCGCATGAGTGAGAGAGGAGAAGCTCTCTCAGTATGAGAGAGAGAGACTGCTGCTGTCGGGAGATCATCTTACTGTTTTCTGGTTTTACCTTTTTGGTGCTGATTCTATCTTTGAGGAAGTTGCGGGGTTTTCTCCTTTATGGTTTCCCTGAGGAAAACTCTTTGTGTTTCTTGTCTCTTGTGATGCGCTTATGTTTTATTATTGTGCTTGTTATTCTCTTAGTGAAAAGATCCTAAGATCATAATGCTAGCTTATATGATGAAAAAATAACATGCCCGTCAAACTAAAATTTGATGACGGTTTTGTAATTTTGGTGTCTTTCATTTTACGTTTTACATAAATTCAAGACGGTCAAATTTTTTGCATTGTTATATAAAATGTTATATGAAATTTTAGCAAGATAACTAATGTATTTTATATAATACCTCTTAAATAAATTTAAGAACGTCAAATATTTTGCACAGTTATATGAAATTTCAAAAAAATACTTAATGTATTTTATATATTTTTAATATAACAATATTTACTTAACAGCTCATGCGAAATTCCTGCCCTGCAACCCACAACTTACCATCCTAAAAAAGCAAGATATTGGATAACTTAGATTTGACCTGAGGGTTGCATACAAAAAGAGAACTATATGTTGTTCTTTTTCACTAGGAAAAACTAGGATCTTTGCTTCTGCACCTTAAACTGGATCTTTTGTTGGTTTCTGGGCAACACGAGTTTTCCTGATACATAGATAAAGGAATCCGTTGATCTTATCTTATGGCTGGGGAAATGGTTAACTGTTAGACTACCTAATCATATTGAGAAAGAAAAACTAATCCATCACAATGATTCGATAGGAGAATCACTTGGGATTAAGAGGAAATGTCTGTGTCATCCGCAGAAACATGCATCCAGGTCAAAATACTCTTCCATCCTGAATACTTAAAGCAACAAGTTAAAAGGTTCACGGGATTAGGGTTAAGGTTACCTCGAAAACTATGTCAAAGACTCATTCCGTTCCATATTCGTTAACAAAAAACCTGTACATTGTATAGAAGAGGGTTAAGACACTATAAAAGATTTAGATCCAAAGATGAAATGAGTCCATTAAACCAGAGGTAGTTGAACAAGAGATCATGAAGTAGAAACTTATTACCTTGAAAAAAGTTGGAATGGTTGCACTTTGAACCCATCGAGGCCACTATAAATATAACTCTTAATGTGAATCCCCTCACGTAATGTTGTTGAAGAAGTGAAATAATGGCATTTACACCCTCCCAAGCACACGGGGAAAAATCAGAAGAAACACCCCATCATTAAACTGGAAGGTTGTGTGCGGAAAGCTTCTTACAAAATTGGAAGGTTGTCTGCGGCAAGCTGCTGGTGGAGAAGGAGCCATTTAGCTGGTAGCCTGGTACATACACGGTAGAGGCTCGCTTCTAGAGCCATAGAGCCATTGAGCTATTAGGGTGTGACCTCGTATATTTACTTACTGCTATTAACACCAACTCTATTAAATTGCAAGTTTGTCTTGTATGTCACTTAGCTTGGTAGGTATTAACATTATGGCCACTCTCCATTAAATTGCAAGCTTGTCCCTTATGTCAAGCAATGGACATGTATTAACATTTATGACAGGTAACTAAAATACCACCCCGTCAAATCTACGTTTTGCAATTTTTGAAGACCGTAGATGCTGATGTTTAAACTCCAACGCTACATGTCAAATACGTCCTGGCTTGGGAAATACGTTTAGAAAACCGTCAAATTCCAGGCCTGTGAACGACCATGCATACACCGCCCAAAAGATGAAGGCACCATTACTCTACATGGAAAAGCGAAGTACCAGGTGACGGAGGCGAGGTCACTTCTCATAATGAGTTTGAAGAACCTCTGTCGCTCGAGGTTGAGGCCAACCAGAGACATTTAAGAGGGTAATGAAGTGAGAGAAATTTAAGAGGGTAATGAAGTGAGGTCAGGGCAGTGACGTCGAGGACACTTGTGTGTCTCAATAATCTCTTCCTCCTATTGTGAAGCCACGTGACCACCCACATCCGGGTAGGGCTTGACAACACACTCTCACTGCACTTGATTCACCATGTGAAAATAATGCCTCCACGGAAGGAACCACCCCATGAGGAGTCTTTGTCCCATATGTATACTTTGATTCAAGATTTAGCTCTTGCACTCCAAGGGTTCCTCTGGATCTAACAACACTGACCTCAAGCGCCTATGCAGCTCGATACTCGATTTAAGTTGCCCAAATTTGTTGTGAAAATGATGGAGAGACTATCGATTCATGGATTAACATTCTTCCCACATACTTCAAGACCTACACTGGCTTAGACAAGGATATGAAATCACAAATCACTAGTCTCCAATTGGAAGGAATTGCTTAAACATGGTGGGATACACACCTTGAAAATTCATAGATAGTATTCGAGCTCAGAGATCCAGCTGCAGAAGCCAATTCCTGCATTACTTCCTGGGAACACTTTTGTCATGCATTGTGTTAACGATTCTACACTCTGGGTTACAGACACGATCTACTCGTTCGTTGGTTGCAACTCTGCCAACACGCTAACCAATCTGTCCAAGGATATATCGACATCTTCTGCAAATTGCGAATTTAGCTCCACATCACGAATCCTAAAGAGGTATTGTTAGTGAAATTTTATTTTGGTTTATTGCTAACCATTCATCATGAAGTGGGTTGTTTTGGCAACTCATCCTTCGAAAAGGTATTCATTTGTTCCTTGGCAGTGGAACGTAAGTTGATTCCTCGCATATGATCCTCCCAACCCGGAACAAGTTCCCCTACAAAAGCTACAACACTGACTGCTACCAATCACGACCCTCAAGCTGCCCCATCTTCATTACATAATTTTCCATGGTGTCACTTTCACAAAAGAAGTTCGCATGCCTCCTCTGATTGTCGGGTTCTTAAAAATATGCGTACCAACAAAACCTTATTGTCTGAAGTCACTTCATCAGATACTAGTCCCCTGTAGGACATTGTCTCCCTCAATAATCCAACCACAATATATCCCTTACTCATCTTGATGACCTTAAATGAATCCAATGCTACTAATGTCCCCTTATGTAGCCATAAATATCATATCAAACATGTATTGGACACTCTCATAATGGTAGAAAAAAAATTGCCCCCCAAGAATTAGTCAACCTTCCGCGACTCCCTACAACTCCGCATGTGAATCCATACCAACTTGGTTGGGTGCAAAAGGGAGGTCCTTGTCTCAGTGTCTCGATGCTGTGCAATCACCTTTTCCATGGACCCATTCTATGACACTCTAACCTATGGTGTTTTCTCTTTTGACTGTATAGATTTATTGTTGGGCATTTCCTATCAATTAGATCGACATGCGGTTTATCATGGAAAATCCCAACAATATTATATCCATCTCCAAGGTCGCACCTATGTTCTAACTTATGCAGCCCCTAAAATCCCACCGCCATTAGAAGAAGTCGCGGTTAAACAAGTGAATATTCATAACTATGTCTCTTTGTGCTTAGTTCGTCCTGCTAAGTCAAATAATTTGACCAATCCAACACCACCAAAAATGGTTCCTCTGCTTCAAGAATTCACCGATGTATTTGACCCTCCTACTGGGTTGCCTCCATCTCATCTTCTTGAGCAATCCATTGACCTCATTCTTGGAGCCTCTTTTCCTAACACCCGCTCTTATTGATTGACACCTTGAAAAGCAGAGGAAATTGAATGGCAAATCTCCCAACTCTCGGAATCCAGCCACATCCAACCATCCTCCTCCTCTTGTGCTTCTCCTACCTTCATTATTCTTAAGAAAGAAACCCCTAGATTGTGGACCTCTTGGACCAGTTACAAGGGGCCTTTCTTTTCACCAAGATGGATATGATGACAATATATCATCAAGCTCGTATGCATACCATAGACACCTAGAAGAAAACATTTAAGACTATGTATCATCAAGCTCGTATGCATACCATAGACACCTAGAAGAAAACATTTAAGACTATGTTTGGATTGTTCGAGTGGTTGGTCATGCCATTTGGACTGAAAAAATCGCTGCCCACTTTTATGAGGCTCATTAATGACATTTTCAGCTCCCACTTAGGAAAATTTGTGGTCATCTACCTTGATGACATTTTGACCTTCAACAAAACATGATCAGACCATCTTCAACATTTGCGCAGCTCATGCATTCTTGAGCAGCTCAGGGTACATAAATTGCATGTGAAGGATAAGAAATAAATCTTTGGGCAGACTTCTATACACTATCTAGGATTTCTCATTGATAAAGCTGGAGTGCGCCCTGACCCCACTCAGATACAATATTTGGCACAGTGGCCAGCGCCTTCTAATGCGCATGAGCTCAATTTCTTCATGGGCATCATCAAATTTTACAGAAAGTTTGTCTCCCATTTCTCACAATTGGCACGCCCACTACATCAACTCTCACATCAGGAACAATTCGTTTGGAATGTGGAGGCAGCGTGTCACTTTGAGCGCTTGAAATACACATTATGTTTCAGCCCCGTGTTTCACTTATTTGACATGCAGAAACCTTTTGAATTTGTGATGCCTCTCAATTCGCCATTGGGGAAGTCCTTAAACAGGGAGGTCACCCTATGGCCTATCATTCCGAGACACTTGCATAGGATAAGATCAATTACAACACATATGATAAAGGATTTTATAGCTTTGTCCAAGCATTGAAAAAATGGTGCCATTACATCCTAGGAAAGGAGACAATAATCCATATAGATCATCATCCCTTGATCTTCATCAACTCTCAAAGTAAGATATAGGAGCAACGCCATTTAAAGTGGGAAACATACATTCAACAGTTCCATCGCATCATAAAATACCAGAAAGGGACATCCATTGAAATGGAGGATCTACTCAGTCGCCCTCCTCAACAAGTGTTACACATTGTTGAGGTGTGTTGTGTTGCATATGATATTTGTAAAGAACCATATCCCACAGACCCTTGTTTTGGTGAAATATGGAGTGCCTTGCAACAACCCACTGTCGTCAACCAGACCCCTTTTTTGGACTACACCATCATAAACGGTTGGCTCTATAAGTTGAATCAATTATGTGCTCCGCAATCCTACGACAACCTTATTCTCATCCGGGAAGCACACACTTCTTCTTGGGGTGTACATTTCAGTATTGCCAAAACCCTCCTTAATATTCAACGACTCTTTTATTGGCCCTCTATGTCCAAACAAGCCGAACTTTTTATTCGTGCATGTGCTCTTTGCTCCCAGAGTAAACTTTCCAATCGCCTCCATGGTTTATACTTGCCTTTCCCAGTGCCCTCTCGACCTTGGGATCCCATTTCCAAGGATTTCATGAGTTGTCTTCCTACCATATTTTGTAAACACGATTCTATATGGGTGGTCGTGTGTCTCTTTTCCAAGATGGATCTATTTATTCCCTGAAAAAAAAAAACCTCGGCCAATCAGACTGTAGATCTATTTTTCCACCATGTGTGCTCTCATTTTGGTTTACTAGGTAGTATAGTTTCTGACCGATATTCCCGCTTCCTCAGCACATTTTGGCACATCTTGTGCTCTCTTCTTAGATTCCAACTTCATTTTTCCACTGCCTTTCATCTGCAAACCGATGGCCAAACCCAAGCAACTAACTTCATTCTGGTCCACTCTCTGCGTAGCTAATTCACCAAGAACAAACACTGGGATTCTTATTTACACATCATTCATCGTAGTTACAACAAGCCCACACACTCATCTATTGGGTTTCTCCCCTTTAAGGTTACAACAACCGTACATGAAGCCCAAGATCACACTAAGAAATGGCATTACAGGCATTGCACAACAATAGTTTTTTAGCTCAAAGATCATGTCTTGCTTCTGTTGGACAACCATCATTTCAAGGGCCAACATCACAAGTTGTATCCTCTCAGATATGGACCATACACAGTGTTGGAGCGCATAGTGAAAATTCCTATGGTCTCAATGTACCTGCTCAGATGGGAATCCATGACGTCTTCAATGTGAACAATCTCAAGCTCTTCAAGCCTCTGCTCCTTGAGGAACTGGTCATTGTCCAACACCCTATGGACAATATTCCAGAAATCCAACCTCCTCTACTTGTGGATACCATTTTGGATTCTCGCAATCAGACCATTCACCAACGCCCACATGTTAAATATCGGGTAGGATGTAAGGGACAGACACCATCATAAGCTAAGTGGATATCAACAAGGACTATGCAACGCATGTTTCCTCAATTACAGATGGAATCGGGGACGCTTCAAGACTTAAACAGAGAGGAATTGGGCTAGCACGGGCAATACAACGAATGGGCAATACAACGAATAGGAAAAGCATAACAATTTCTATTCTCCTATCTTTTTCTATCTTTATGTTTTAGAATCCATGTCAGTTAACAATTTTGTAAACAACAATTGTTTATGTGAGTAAGAAGCATTGCATATACCAGTTAGAAAAGTAGAAACAATTAAATTAAAAATGTCAGAATAAAAGCAAGGAAAGTAATGTATTGTAGAGGAAATCGCCCAATTTAATAAAAGCATCCTTTTTCAATCGATAAAGTGGAATTTAGAAATGAGAGAGGAGGAGACACAGAGCACAAAGGCTCACACAAACAAACGAGGAGGTATCACACTCAACTTAATTATATCACTGAATAAAAGTTACTTATATAGTTAAACAATAACCAAACTAGATCCAAGAATAATGGATTAGATCCCATAACTTAGGAACTTAGAAATTACCATCAATACATTTCTACATTATCTCTAACATCCTCCTTTAATGGAGAAATGGATCACAATATATGCCTATAGATCTAGGCTTACACATCAACATAAACTTTAGCAATTTTAATAATATATGTTTCCTAGGGCTCTAAACTTTGTACTCTTCAATTCTCCTTCTAATCCACTTCATCTTGACCTTTCTTGCTGTGAGGTAATACTTGTTTCTCTTTTTGCGTTTCCTGCTCCAGATCTTGAATCCTTCATACCTTGCTGTGTTTCCCAATTTAATCTTCATTCTGAAACCTGGTTGCACCATTAGCTCATAGTAAAATTCAACATTAATACTTCCACTGTGTAGCAGTGTCAATATCTCTTTTTGACCCATATCATCAAATTATTTGACATCTGTGAACATGGCACATTCTTCACATAGACATAATCAATATTTTCAGCATCCTTTGGATTTTCAAGCCAATCTACAATATATTTCAATTTTGCATCTAAATCAACTATTTTTGTTTCAACCGCTCTAACTCCGACCAATAAATTATCTATTACAATCATTTCCAACTTAATTAAAATATGTTCTTCTTTAGAAAGAAATTCCTCATCATATCGAGGCTTAGATTCACATTTTATTGCAGCATTGCATTTGTACATCATATTAGAAGCTATATTCATCTTTTCTTCAGCAGTGTATCTCTCTTACAATGTCGGGTTAGATCTACTTTTAATTGCAACGATGGGTCTTCTCCAGGTAGGAGATCACAAGATCTCTGCACTTTACTTTCGGCAACGATCTCATGATGCAAACCTCATATCAAATTGGTAAACCTAATGATGATGGCAGTGTTTCCCCTCACAACCTCATAGGCTCTTCACAACAATGACTCCAATCCTGTCAGGGCAGGTTCCCCTTCACACAGTGATCTTCCTTCTTCAATCACCCACGATAGAAATCAATATGATGGCTTAATTCAAGATGACATTTTTTCTTTAATGTCAAAGGGGCTAGACAACGATCTCCACCAGATAGGCTCTCTCCTCCAATCAAGGTTCCTCTTTCAAGAATCTGAACCAACGACCACTTCTTTGTGGATCTTTTAATGACGACAACAATTTTTGGGCGTTCTCCTCTACAATTCACACTGCAACATGCTCCACAGGAGACTCTAGCAAACACAACACACACAACGACAATGAATACTTTATGAAATATGAGATCCCTTCTCCAATGATACAATTTCTAATGACCACACTTACAATTATGGATTTCACTTAGCCTCACGACCAACCTCTTCTAGCAGCACGCGATTCTTTTTAGTGCACAATCGAAAACTCTCTTCAATGCAGTGCTACAGTAGACGGTGGGCCCTTCACTCTTCAACCAATACGTTTACCTTCACAATGGAAGCAGTGACGTCTCCACTTTCTCACAATCGTACCTCAAATGGGCGTCTCCTCCAACCACTTGCCTTTACATGCTCTGGGGCCCTCAGATCTGACTTCGTAGCCAATGGTTTGATCCTCTTAAGGGATCTCTCTTCACCCTGCACACTAAAATAGCATCACAGACAATCTCTCTTCATTACACTAGTGATCCTTGTGTTACCAGCGATATTCAATCAATTCGATGCAACATTCAAGAAACAAGCCAACAACGAGGATCCCTCAGCAACGAGTCACATTATAACATCCCCAACCCTCCGACCGGTGAAGAGGGCGCTACAATACATCAATCATCCGGGCATTTAGCCCCATGAACATGAACATACATATATGTAATGCTGAAGCATGATACTTATAACATAAAACATATTATGAAGCATAATCATTCATACACACAACGAAAGCAAAACATATCAATCAACACTCATGCATATACAGATCAACATTTAACATGTGCCTTATCATTTGTCAATGGTAATTATAATTGCAGACACAAGTTAGGCAAGAATACTTATCTTATAGAGAACTTGTTCCGCAACCAGCTACGTCGCTGCATCGTTCCACCCAACCAAAGGCCGCGTGCTCTTTAATCTTTAATAACAACACCACAAAGGTACACAGTTAAGCCAAGCCAACACAGTTGGGTTTATTAGGTGAACAACAGATCAGCCAAGCCAACAAAGTTGGGTTTATCAGGCCACCTAGGAGCTGGGAAAGGCTAAATGCTAAGCTGGTGAGCTCATTGAAGATATACATACACCAACACCAGAGCCAGCCTAGCTTCTAGAACACCCACACACACCCAACACAAGGAAATTATTCCCTTCTCTGCAACGCAGTCCCTCAGACCCTGATCTCCCTTCCAGTGCTATTCAGGGGTTGTGGAGAAGAAAGCCAGCTCAGTAGCTCTGTCTGTGTGGTTCTCAACCCACCAGGTTTATCAAGCACCTCAGGCCCTCATTCACCACTCTAATGTAGTTTGAGGACAAAACCACTGCATGCAAGCAGCCAAACAGCTATTCAAGCTTTTACAAAGGAAAAACACAATCGACCAGAACGTAGAAACTCACAACAATCTTCAACCGATACCACCATAAAAAGGGAAAACACAGCCAAGCAATTATGGGCAAACAATAGCCCACAAACAACCATGAACCCATAGCACCCGATCCTCAATGCAATCGCTGGAGAATCTTGCACAGGCAGAAGAATGGGGAAGGGATAGACTCCCACTATGTACGTGAGGGAAAAGACGCAGCTAATAGTCACAGTTCAACGATGAACACCCAAGACATTACCCTGTCTGATCAGGAGCGCAAAATAGGAAAAAGGGATCAATAATGAAAACATAGCCACAATCTCCAAAGGAAGGGCAGGACAATACACAGTCCGTTCATGCCAAGGGAAAATCGATTCTCTGTGTGAATGGAAGGGACACAACCACAGACCGGCAATCCCCTGAGAGAGGGAAGGCGAACCCCTAAACAATGGAATGTGGAACCTTTTAACTCCGCCCAGCGTGAGGGAAAATGAACAGACTCTCCATCCCCATAGTGGACAGACCATCTGCTACCAAAAGGCACGTCGCGGAGAGTGAGAGTAGATGTGGGCGTAGTAGTGGTTTTCCTGCCAACATACACTGGAAAAGTGGTGCAAATGTTGCTTCTTTAGGATACTTCATTGTTAAAAGAGTGCCTAAATATTAGATGATTTTGACTTTTCTAGTATTATTGAAGGAACCGGGTTGTCTGATCTTTAGCAAAATCATGATTTTTCATTGTTCAAAATATAGTTTTAAATGCAAAAATGGATTCATTCCCCTCCAATAGCACCCAAATTGTGCAATCTCAATAGCTTATATGTGCAATTCCAACTACTACTAGTTTTAGGGAAAAAATAATCGGAAATGAACTAGAAAAATGGTCTAAATCTTGGTTTCTTTAGATTACTTAATTGTTAAACGACTTATCCAAAGATTAGATGAGTTTGACATTTTTAGTTATTATTAACATAATAATAATAATAATCAATTTTTTAGGTCACCGCGAAGCGAGACACCAAATTGGTGTATGAGACCCCCTTGTTTTGGGGACAAGGGACAAGGGATGCGCCTCTAGACAATGATTTAACTGCTAAAGTCTACAGCGGTGTACATACACTACCCCCCTCTTGATTTGAACCTATGACTTCCTAAGAGAAAACACATGCTCTTAACTGTTAGGCCCACTCTTAAATGTGTATTTGAATTATAAGAGTTATAACTTGTAGTTGAAATAATAAGTTTATAAATTCCACATTCTTTTCACTCATTTAAATTAAAATCTTATAATTAGAAGTTGTTGATATTAACTTAGATTTATAATTACAAGTAACTTCATTTAAACATGGATCTTGTTTAATAATTTAAATTAATTACCCATTTTTACAACATGTCTTCCCTCTTTACCGTATTTACCTAAGTCTCAATGTCATTTCTACGTGAAAACTTGTCCACTCTGTGTGGATAAGAAGAGATGGATTGGACCTTTCTTGGTCATACAATTCCTCCGCGTTAATGTTGCGTGTAACTTAAACTTATATGACGATGACAACCTCCTTATGGAAATGTAATTAGACTTCGAACTCCTTTCAATTTCAAAGACTCTTTTCTTTCTATGTGCAACGAATACTACCGATTGTCTTTTCCTACGTTGATGGTATTTGACACCAAAGTCTTAATATGCTCTTCTAGAATTACATGGAATATGGTCTACTATATTGATTATCAAATATTGTAATACTTATAGAATCAAATCTAACCCCCCCCCACACAAAAAAATCATGTATAGATTGTTATTAAAATATATTGTAACTTAGTGGCTTCATCCTATACGCTTTGTTCTAAGCAGCATGTTTCGTGTATACATTGTTATTGAAATATATTGCAACTCAGTGGCTCCATCCTATACGCTTTGTTCTAAGTAGCATGTTTCGTTACTAAATGGTACTTTCTTTTTATTTCTGGCACCATTGTATTCTAGAATAATATTATAAGAAACAATATGTTATAGAATATAATCCAACACTCAATGAAATGATGGAATGTTTAACAATCTTTAAGTGGCCGGTTTAACAAATCACAGAGGTGTGTGAGAGCCATTCAGTAATCTTTATTTGCATAGTGTCTTATCAAGACATGTTGGAAAAAAGCATTCTACCTCTTATTACAGCCATGCAACAACACATTAATTTGTTTAAGCTTCCCTCAATATGTTTTAACACACCTGTCAACGAGACTTGCATCGAGACAAACTTGAAAGAGTTCAGTCTTGGGAAAATTGATTAATAATTATTTGGCTTTAATTAATTTCAAGCATATATTTAGATTACAAAGGAATTGATGGTGATATACTAGATTTTGCAACGGTGTGATGGCATTCTTTGCAACTTGACGATGCTCTAAAATAGCATCAAAACTTACTTCTTTTTACATGGAGAATCTATTTCCTCTTTGGATTATGTTGTCTTCACCTTCTTGAATTTATTTCCTCTTTGGATTATGCTGTCTTCATTTTGTTGGCATAAGAACAATCCACACAAAATCATATCTTCTTTCTTGAATTTCTCTAAAAACAACTAGTTTTCCTTCATGTTAGCTTTTGCTTAGCTTTAGCTTCACCCCCACTAAGCTCTCCAATTATCTTACCTTTCATGTATTTTTTAAGATGGTTGGGTTTCCAAGCTTTCTTTTCCCTAGAAGCCTAACATGTTTGACAAGAATTTTTGGGTTTTGGTAGATCAGAAGATCATTTTTTTCTATTGAAATTATGTGGACACATGGAGACAACTTCTAACTTGCTGCTTTCGAAATTTCATAAAAAAAGAGACAATGTATGATTGAGTAATGATTGAATTAAATTTTCATCAATTTCATGGTTTTGAGGAGTAAATAAACAAATCTAATGTTAGTTTTGGGTAGGTATATGTACATGTGTGCCATCTCATCAATTTTTTTTTCCCTCCAACTTCATATGCCCATTAGATGTAAAAAATACAATTATGGTTTTAACTCTTGCTCTCTTTTGTAGCAATTATGTAGCATGGCTTTCCACTTCTCATTGTTTCCATTAAACTTGTAACATAAACTATAGTAAGTCATGAACAAACCATCTTTTTAGACAATAATCCCGGGTGGGTGCAAGCTAAGGAGGGTCACTTTTGGCACGT
Source organism: Pseudotsuga menziesii (assembly GCA_001517045.1). Lineage (NCBI taxonomy): Eukaryota > Viridiplantae > Streptophyta > Pinopsida > Pinales > Pinaceae > Pseudotsuga > Pseudotsuga menziesii. The sequence goes on from LPNX010856661.1 coordinate 166,757, forward strand.
TAGATGCAATAGAAAATTGAAAAATCAGGTATCCCTCAACTTAATTGTATTTTTTGAGATACTTACACAAAGTATCTTGCTTTCAAGTAAAAATAAATAAATGTAGCAACTTGAATCACATTTCTGAATAAATAAGTTTTATGTCTTGAAAATTTTTATAACTATGTGAAGTTTCATTTTTTATAACAGTCACTTTTTATTTTTTAGGCAAATGATAAGGTATATGTTTTTGCGGGTGCAACCTTTGAGGGCCTAAATGATGGTTTCAGGATACAAAAAATTGCAGGCATGTAGAGAACTTATAGAACTATTGCAATGCTATTTTTTGAAAATAAAATTAGTATTTTTTTCTTTTTATAATTATCAAAGTGATCATTCCTCGAAAATGGTACATCTTTTGTGGGTGCAGCTTTTGAAGGTCTTAATGAAATAATCATGAAATGAGTTTTTTTATAGAATGTAGAGGTCACTGTCTTCTAGTGCATCATATATTTTCTTTTTAAACAGATTAATAATTGAAAAAGTTATGGAAAAAATACTAACAACATGTTTTTTGAGTTAAGGAGTTAGGACACAATAGAAATTGAAAAAAATTAGGAAAATATAATATTTTTTAATAAAAATATAATATTTTTTAATAAAAATTAGATATTTAGAATCTACAAAAAAATGCTATTTATGTTTAATATTTCATAAAAAAAAATTGTGTAGCATACTGTAACGAGTGTGCAAACAACAACTTCTTTAGAAACTAGAAGAAAGGCCCAATTAGCTATGGTTTATCATATGCCATAAACGAGGTTTTGTATTACCGAAACAAACACTAAACCATACACATAGGACTATTGGTGACATTCAAGCAAGTTAATTGGCATGTTTAAATTCAAATTACATTTCCCTCCCTTATAGAATTTGAAAACGTGTGTGTGTTATATAACTACAAAACAAGCGCATGTTATAGAACTTCAAAACGCGTTCACGTTATAGAACTACGAAAAACACGTGCATTATGTAGTTCTATATTGCGTGTGCATTATGTAGAGGAAAAAATCTAGCAATCTATCCAATACATCAAATGTATGGTTAATAGTTTAGAGGGGGTGTGGAAAGGTCAAGCGCCTAGGAAGATGTTGGAATTTTAGGTGGGGATAGTTAATAGTTGAGAGGCGGTGGGGAAGGTCCAAGAGCCTAGGAGGATTTTGGAAGTTCAAGTGGGGATGGTTAATAGTTGAGAGGGGGTGGAGAATGGCCAAGGGCTTAGGAGGATGTTGTAAGTTTGAGTGAGTATGGTTAATAGTTGAGAGGGGGTGGGGAAGGGTCAAGGTCCTAGGAGGATGTTGTAAATTCAAGTGGAGAAATATGAATGGAATGGGAGCATTATGGGTTACAAGGGTTAAGGGAAGTGGGGATTAAGAGCACTATTAGGAGGAGAAGTGGTGTTGAATACATATAGGTTTAGGAGTAGTACGCGAGACTTAAGTGACAAAGGGGGATAATATCGAGGGGGGGAAGTGGGTGATGGTTTGATGAGAGAGAGGATTGGTGAATGGAAAGGTGGATATGGAGTACTAGAGGAATAATAGGATGTGTTGGAGGAGAGAGGCGAAGGAGGGGGAAGTTGAAGATATGGGAATGAGATGCGATAAAACAAAGAATAGGGGTCATAAAGAAGTAGGGGGTTGAGGAGAAGGGATAAGTTGAAAACATAAAGGAAGGGAGTATGAGAGAGAGAGAGAGAGAGAGAGAGAGAGAGAGAGAATGATGTAGAGAGAGTGTGAGAGAGAATAGTATAAAGAGGGAGGAGGGGCAGTGAGGGAGGGATGGAGATAAAGTGAAGGAAATATATAGTGAGGGAGGGATAGAAGGTGTGTGTGTGTCAAGGGGGTTAGACACAAGGAGAGAAAGGGGGTATGTTGGCTCAACCCTCAACCAACAAAACCTAGTAGACAGGGGTCCCACTCTATCGAAACTCGAGTCACCGTGATCTCTCTAAGCATCGGCCTAGTCAGGTTTTACCCTGTCTAGCAACACCTGCAAAGTGAACGAGGTATCACCCGAGATGTTCGAGGGAGGGATGATAGAACCAAGTTTTTGCAGTATAGAAGACAATTAGGGCATCGATGATTCATCATCTTAACAACTAGATCAGATCAAATTTTCTAATAGAACCATTAGAACAATTCATTATTGTGCATCATTCATTCATAAATGTAACATATCTAGATCATAAAACATGACAACATTCATAAATGGTAAAACATCGCATCATAGATCCATATTTCAGATTCACTTAGCATTCATCATCAGGTTTGTAGAAACATAAAGATAGAAAAAGACAAAAGAAGATAACAATGATTCAGATCAACATTCATCTTATCATATTACTTCTGCGCAATCAACCACAGATCAAAATAGATAACAACTTATTCTCCCTATCCATGTATCGATCCATCTATTAATTGGTTCCTCTATTCGTAACTCTTCTTTCTATATATAGGCTTGTGCCTTTACATTCATGGTTCACTTCTTACTAACTCCTAACTGATTTAACTCACTAATGACCAATATCCAAAAAAAATGGTCAACAAGTACAAAAAGTGACACAAAATAATCAAAAGTAGTCTATCTTTTGCATATCGCACTATCTTCATCTTACGCGGTGTCTTCTGAGCTTGCGCAGCATCATGGATTCTACAAAAATAACCCAAAACCCTTTCCAATAGGCCCCCAACATAGTCTTGTGGCTCATCCTTGAGCCACATCACGAAGACTTACTGTACTCATTGATTTTAATGTTGAAGTCTTCGTATTGCTAAGAAATTTCGGCGACTTGCGCTTTGAATTTCACAGCAATGTCCTGAAATGTAAGGTGATCCTGCTTCAATGAGTGGTCCACCATCTTGGAATTGACCTCTTTCTTTCCATCATGCACAGCCTGTGGCACAACAACTCCTTTTCTTGGCAGTTGTGTGCCAATATCCTGGAACTCACCGAGTTGGTCATTGCATTTCCATTGTCTCTCCTGTGCCTTTGCAACTCCCTGCTGGAGCTCCTTCAGTTTTGCAGATCATGTGATCGACATAATTGATGAAATTGTCCTTAATGTCATCTTCAATTTTTCCAACTGGCTCTCAGCTTCCTGCAACTATTTGGTGAGTTTATCGAGATGTTCATCTTGAATGACACTACCCCAAAATTGTGGCATTTCCTTCGTGACCTTCTTTGCATCTTGCTCCATGTCGTAAAACTATGACATAATCTCTTCAAAGGAAGTCTTCCTTTATGCAACCTACTCTGGTGGTGTTTCTGGGTAAACCACAACATTTAACAGGCTGTTGTTCAAATGAAGTTGCACAATGGCTTCTCCAAGTTGCCTGGCCTTGGCGACTGCATCCATCTCTGTTGTGCTTTCATGGATGTACTAGAATGCATTTGTAATGGCTTCTTCTACCTGCTCTTGACTGGTGAACAAACTGTGCCTTCTCAATAACAAGGTGGTTAGTTTCCTTTTTCAATTCAGTAATTTCTATAGCAGTCTTCTTCTTCAGCTCCTCCTACACTGTCTTCAATGTTGCAATATCCTGCAGTTTTTCTGTTATCAACTGCCCCCTTACCCATCGCAATTCTTCAGGTTCCTTCTTCATCGCTTCTTCTTTAGTCTGTGACCGTAAGTACTAGTCGCTGAGCTCCTTTTGTTTATCTGATAACTCCTTATTGGCAACTTACTGCATGTGTACTGGCATCTGAGTCGATATCTTGTTGATGTCCAACACAATGCTATGTAGCTGCTGCAGTAAGGAGTTGACATCCTCTCGTTCAATGTCGATTGCAGTTGGGGGAACTTGAACATTCCTGGATCATGGCTCAGTTCTAATCGATGAAAAATCCTTCACAACTTCACTTTCTGGTTCTTTTTTTGCTGCAAAATTATATATAGAATCTAACTTGGTGTGTACCTATGAAAAAACTTCCTGAGAAGACCTCCGCATTTCTTTTGCGACAACATCAGATGAGTCCATGACAGCCTTCATAAGCTTCTATAATTGTGCTTCCAATGCGGATCTAGTATTGTTGTTGGCATCCTATTTCATTTGCCACTTCATTCTTATCTCCTTAAATATACTTTGCGCCTGAACGTTGATGGGGGTTTCTGTGGAGGATTTTCCATTAGAGTCATGGTGACTCTGCTGGTCAACTCCTCCAACTAGATCCTCTAGTGCATCTGTGGGAGGTCCTGTTGATACTTCCTCTGCACTTACTGGTTCACGCTATTCTGTCAGCTAATCCTAAACCTTTGCATCCAAGTCTTCACCTATCACCTTGTAAGCCATTGGCAGCCATTGCTTATCACTGTTGTGGCAAGCATGGATCTGAATAGTATGCATCCCAATGACGAACCACATAATTTGTTGATACTTTACTGCTGTGTCTAATAACCATGGAATGTTTACTACTGCTACTTGTAAATCCTCCGAGTAGACCTAAAAGTGGATTGTGCAATGCACTTGCCGACTAGTCTCTTCTACCCACCACAAATTTTGATATAATTTTCCTTTGCACACTTCAACAACTCCCACATTCATGCATTGGTAGTCCTCTGGATCAATCCAAGCCACTAATGCAATTAAGATCAATAATCAACTATACATGAAGGGAATCTCCCTATCCTGGACTGTGATCGCATCCTCAGTCAACTGATTCAACAAAAAGAGGGACCAATTAATTTGGACTCCCTCGACACATTTCTGTGCGCATGAAATCGCCCCCGAAGTGCACCAAATTGGGTGATTCTTCTTGACAATCTTACTTGCCAAAATCCATGTAGGGATCCACACCGTTTTATCATTAATGTTGTCGATGCAATATGCTCTTCCATCGCGCTGCAAATCATACCTCTCCTTGAGCCTTGCAACCAACCACTTGTCATTATCTCGACTTTTGAAATATTGTGATGGGTCTAGACCATCCTTTGGCAACCCCATGATCTTTGCGATTAGGTCCACCATAACATCAATGGGTGTGTCCAACTAAAGTGTTCCTCCATGAAAGCAAGCCAAAATTTGTTTTACAAATGTGTTCGCTTCATCCAACCACCAAAATTGTGGCATATTAATGAGCCCTAACAACCTAGATTTATCAAGCCCTTGTGCCCATGGATGCGGAATACACACAATTGGTCCACCTGCGACTCAAGGCAGCGACTCGTAGGGATTGTTCACTACATCCATAAGCAATAGCAAGTCATGGTACTCGTACTTAATTTTCATCAATGTAGGGACTAAGTCGGTAGTGCACACCACCCCTTGTGGCAACGGTCGCATCTTTGGTTGAGATTTATGGTTTTTGTTCATTCATCGAGGCTTCGCAACAGGTCAGGTGGGAGAAATATAACCAAGAATGTCCTTGACAGAGACCTTGGTGCAGATAGTGGAGTCTACCACACTAGATATGGATATCCCTATCTAGGTATTTGGGTCTTCTTGTGCCCTTGCTGATGTCCTTGTCTTCCTCTTGGTCGACACTGGGGAGCGTTGCTGCTTCCCCCTCATTTCTTTGTCAGGATGATGGATGACCCAATCTACATGCTGGAGACCTCTTCTACTATGGAAACTAGTCAAATGGGTGAGTCTCATTCACTAGAAATCTCAACTGTGGCAGGGTTACTCTGCATCCCACAACACTTACCCATAGTCATGAGGCACTCTCACCTTCACCCTAAAACTCTCCCAATTCGCTCGACACTCTTTACAGACCTATCTCAATCACTCTTTGTAATTGCAAGTCAGCTCAATGGTGCTTCTATCCTATGTTGAACCACTTCATATAGAATCTAGATGATCCATCATTCATCATTACTAAATTAGCCATAGTGATCATGAATAAATCCTACATTAATTACCCAAATCCACTGTCAATTCTTCCAACCCAACGGCTGAATCATCCATAAATGCGTGTCGCTTCACCAAGAGCTGTCATCTAACTGCTTTTAACTATGCATGTTTATTGTTTATGTGACTAAGTTGCATCCCTACGGGTGTCACGGTATGTCTACCTAACTGTGTTAATGCCCCCTATTCTTATGCAGTCCCTTCCCTTTGGCATGCCTTTCCTCTCTCTCTCTCTCTCTATATATATATATATATATATTTATTTTATTTCCATTACGAAGTGCCTCAGGCATTCTGCTGTTCTTTCTCCATCCGATAGGGATTCAAGCGGCTTCCATTCAAAAGCTTTGGCAGCACAGCCCCATTTAACTTCTACAATTGAACTGCATCCCCAGAGGTAATATAATTAACAAGATAGGGACCCAACCAGTGCATCTGTAACTTACCTATATGCTTCAATATCTTGCTGTCATAAAGCAACACTAAATCTCCTTCCTGAAACTGTTTGTTTTTGATGTGGTGATCGTGCCACACCTTCTATCGATCCTTCTCGATGTGATGATGGAATCCTACAATAAAATTTTCTTCTTCAAGCTACAACAACTGTGATGCATGCTCTTATAAGGTTGCGTCATCATCCATGTTGGTTGCTGATGCAATGCATAGGTTGGGGACGTTGTACTCCATAGGAATGACTGCCTCTTTCCCATATACTAATTGGAATAGTGTTTTCCCTGTCAATCTCTTGCAAGTGGTGTGATACGCCCACAACACAGCTAGAATCTTCAAATCCCAGTCATCTCAGTTATCATTACATACCTTTGTAAGTGCATGCTCTAAGATTTTGTTGAATGCTTTTATAGTCCCATTTCTTGTGGATGATATGGTGTACTTTTCTTGTGATGTATATGCAGTTCCTCCATTAGTGATCTTACTATGCAATTGATAAAATGGTTTCCTTGGTCACTCCTCACCTTCCTTGTTGTTCCACGGCCCTCGTAGTGCCCCCAGTGAATCCTGCATGTGCTTCCACTAAGATCTGCCCTTGTTCATGTTTGTAGGACACATCGCCGCAAGATTTTATCTGGTCCCAGCTTATACAGGTGTCCAAAAATAAACTGATAATCAAAATCTTTAACCACCAACTACTTCTTTTGACTTATGGAAAGTTCTTTTGGTGCTATTCCTGTCGCCAAAAACTAGATTATTGGGGCATAATGGTCATCTACCATGTCAACTTGAAATAACTGTGCATCAAGCAGTCCATATTCAATATTAGTAGGGTCTTCGCCTATTTCAATTCTAGACAAATGATCGGGGCCAACATTCAAGTGACCCAACTTTACAATTATTTCAAAATCAAACTCCTAAAAGAGAAGTAACCAATGACATATATTCCCCCCCCAACAAAGGCTTATTGACCAAGTACTTCAAACCAGAGTGGTCAATAAACATTTTGAAGTGGCCACCTAAAAGCTAATACCTGAATTTTTGCAACACATAGACCATCACTAGACCTTTGTGCTCTATGGTCATGTAATTCCTCTCAGCGAATGACAAATTTCGACTAGTGAAAGCAATTGGGTGATCCATATATTCTTCTCCTAGATGTGCGAGCACTACTCCTAGCGTAACATAAGATGCATCAACATGCACATGGAATTCTTTGTTCCAATATAGGAATACAAGTATTGGTGTTGAACCCATCTTGGATTTCAGCATGTCAAAGCTACTTTGGCATTCCGAACTCCATATAAAGATATCATCCTTATTTAGTAGTTTCTCCATTGGGGCAATGATTGCAACATATCCTTTAATAAATTTGCGATAGTATCTAGTGTGCCCCAATGTCACCCTGAGCATATTTACATTGGTTGGTGGTGGAAAGCTCAAAATGAGTGCTATCTTTGTAGGATCAACCAGTAATCCTTTCTTGCACACTATGTGACCCAACAGTATACCAAATGCATTTCTTGGAGTTCAGCATGATCTGATGCTATCAAAACCTCTCCAGCATCAGCCGAAGGTTTTCCAAATGATCCTTGATTAGGCCATACACTGTCCAATCATCCATATACACCTATAGGAACTTCTGAATGAAATATTTAAATTTCGTGACGACAACTAGAGAAAATATTGCGGGTGCATTCTTCAAACCAAAAGGCATCATCGTGTATTGGAAGCATCCCCACTTAGTTACAAATGTGGTTTTATGTCGATCCTCCTTGGCGATTATGATCTAGTGATAACTAGAGAATAATCTATGAAAGAGTACATTTCTTGACTTCCTACTCCTTCAAGTACTTCATCAGTGAACGGGGTTGGAAAGTGGTCATGCATACAAGCATCATTCAATTTTCTTAATTCGACACAGATTCAAACTTCACCCATTTTCTTGTCTTGGACCACCATGGGACTGATCCATTCTAATTCTTCTACCTACTCAATGATTCTAGCATCCATCATTTGGTCAAGTTCATCCTTGACTCTTTCTTTCTATCATGGGTTCAAGCGATATGTCCTCTATCGTACTGGTTTCACACCTGGTTTTAGCGGGATCTTTGTCTCTCTTAGATCACCCAACATCCCCTTCATTTCTAAGAAATTTGTTGAAAATAAATATTGAAATTCATGTTATAGGTCTGTGATATTTTCTATGGTCTCCTCATCCCAATAGTCCCCAACACTTGCAAATTTTTGGTTCTCTTTTTTCCCAATGTTAACCTTTTTGATCTTCAACAGCTGACTCGTGGGATCAGTTGGTACATTTGGTGATGCAACATCCATACTTCCTTCTATCTCTAGGATATTGATAGTCCATAGCTCATCATCATCTCTAGTTTCACCATACATGTTATAGCATTCCATTATCAACTGCATGTGGCACTGCGCATGTGGATCCATAGGGTATGCGACTAGTACAACTTTTAGGACCATGTCTCGAATAATATGAAGTGAATTGTTAACATCCAGGTTAGCTTCTACAAAATGAAAGGTATGCACAAATCTAACCATCAATTCCTCCCAAGTGGTTATGTCCCTTTGCAGCTCCACTGATACATACCATGATCTTTGAATTTCATCCAGGGTGTGAATAAAGGCATGGACCAATTCATCCTTTGGTGGCGATGCCCACAATGTTTGGCATTCCATCAAATCAACCCTAGGGTTGTTCCGTCCATCATACTTCTTAGTGTGGTATGCCTTTGCATTGTCGAAGAGAGATTTTATCAAGCGTCGAAATTGGTCCCATCCAGTAATTGTCTTTTTGTGAGTTTCCCACTAGCGTACTGGAGTAGCCTTTAGTGCTTCCTCCAGTGCCAGCAATCGCTGCAATTCTAAGACCTTTTCTTTAAATTCCATTAAGAACACAGAAATTTAGGGAATCCCTTCATAAAATGGTAATTCGACAATCTCATTCACAACATGGTGCAATGACTATGTGATTAATCCACACTTTCTAAAGGACAGCTCATGCATTCAATTTTGCCAATTTTCCAACACATCCTCAGAATCAAAATACGTAGAACTAGCACTGCATCAACTGAGTTTTCCGTCGGCCGTGGGGTGAATACAATATTTAGAGATATTGTAGGAATGATCCCACCCCTTGACAACTTTATCTATTACTGGTTCAATGTATCACCTACCTTCATTAGGATCCATAGGCACGATGACTTGAATATCTTGGTTCTCAAAAGTCATCATCTACTTTTTAAAGCTAATGAATTCCATGCTATTGTTGGCCCACACAACCCTTAGCAGTGCAGGGTAGGAGAATTCACCATTAACAATGCCAATTATGTTGAAATCAACATGAGTCCTCATACCCTCAACATCTACAACCAATTTAGAGACCCGTCCAATTGGTTGCACCTTCGCCTAATTGGCTAAGCGCAACTACACTAGGGACCATCCCAATGTCGGCTGCCCCATATTCTCCCATGTCTGTTTTGTTAATATATTTATGTCTGAACCTAGATAAAGAATGATCAAATCGACTTCATAGTCTCCAATATTAATATTCATAAGAATCTCCTTGCCTGTCTTTTTCTTATGTAGAGAGTTCACCATGAAATCCTTACCTGGGTGACGTAACAAATTTTCAATCTCAGCCAAAGCGTCTGGGTCTCTTGCTAGTGATAAAAAATCTCAAAGAAGTGTTGCAAGGTACCATGTTTCTGTGATAGTCCTACCTCTAGTGCAGAATCATAAGTGGAAGGCATTTCATAGACAGGTGACTTACCAATATTTCTTTCGATCGCATCTCGTGCTCCAAAAAATGTCTCCTTTTCAGTTACGATATCGAACCGTGCCTTCTTCTATCCAGCTAGTCGAATATGTGGGTGGGGTACATCCTCTCCTATTGTAGCTCCTGCGCAGGTGACAATGGAAACACCAACATTCGCTGTTATGGGCTCTGCTGAGATCATCGCTACTGTTGGCCCTTGATTCTAGTTCGTCGGGGGATTCTGAGTAAGTGGCAGGTTCTTGTTTAATGGGGGGTTCATAGGTTGGTTCATAGTCTTTTTATGGATTGGAACTTGATTCTGGGTCTGTGACTGGTTCTAGTTTTGCATCTAATTTTGAGTCTGGACCTGGTTCAGGCTCTGCAACTAAGGGATGTTCCCAACCTACCATCTTGTGATTAGTCGTGGGTAGTTTTTGATAGTATGATTGATCATCGTGCAATATGTACATGAGCATTGCAAGTGTGGGAAATCTCTTTGATATTTTCCAAATACCCCACAATTGTAATAGTGAACTGATTTGCGACCTCATCCTCCTCCTCACTAGAAGAATCCTCCTCTTCCTAGGAATCCTCCGTAGAATCCTACTTGTTGTTGGTATTGCAGCTGAGCCATCTATTGCGACATGGGATTCGTCTATTGCTAAATATACTGTGTAGCGTAAACATACTGTGGCTATGACTAAGGCATCATCATTTGATTGTATTGCATCTGCGGTGCCAATTACGGTCGTGGTGCAAATTGTGGATGTGGCTGCGACAATATAAATTGCATCTGCGGCGGTGGTGAATCATTGTGGTCAAGCATTTACCATATGAGGTTGCATTTGTGGTTGCAAGACTACACAATGATATTTTCCCTTCACAAAGTATGAATCATATGTTCTCTCCTACAGTAGATCATATGCATGATAGTCTTTGTCTTCGTGTCCTACTAATTTACAAAATGAACAATATAGGTTGGCTAGTTTTGTCATAATTTTCTGCATGTAGCTACACCCTTCATGCTGGTGCCCATAAACTTGACATATGTGACACCATGGTACACTGCCACAATTTAATGGGTTTGGCGTTCCTGAAACTAGATAATTTTGTAAAATGGGGTAGTTATGTTTGGTGTGTCCATCTGCATGACACCAAGTGCACCAAATATCGTCGCGATATTTTTTATCCTTCTTGATGTATTATAACTGAAGCATTATATTTGCTAGTTTCTCCTAGATTTGATTCATTCCAACTGCACTCTCTCCAACCGTTGAAGCTTCCAACTTCATCACAATCTCCATAGCTCGCTCTGTGTTGCGATATTTTGATGCATCCATGGTTGCCGGATATGAGGTACCAAGGCTGTGATAAACCACTCTTTATGATGGAAATCGCTCATATCAAAGATGACTCATGCCATCAACGTTTTAAATATTTGGTCAAAGTCCCACATAGTTTCATTTGGAAACTGCTTGATCTCTTTCAACTGAGTGATGTATTGCGCATCTGATTTAGGCTTCTTGAATTCTTCAATTAGTCCCCTCTGAACCTCATGCAAATTTTTTGTAGGGACCCTCGTGGGGATTTGTATAAATTTCATGTACAAATCTAACGCATGACCCCGCAGAGTAGTCACTAGTTTCCCCTTCTTTACATCATCATCCATGGCCTATCTAACAGTCCATACTTCCTTGTAGAGGAACCAGTACTGCTTGGGATCATCCATCCCATTCCCATTGAACATAGGTAACTTAGTATCATCTCTCGCCATCCTCAACCTTCTTCCTACAAATGTTGATCTACTAGTAGAATGTTGTTGACACGTCAGGAAAAATGACGTAGAATTTGAGATTCTCCCTGAGTTTGAAGTGGTGTGCGGAGACGTGGGCACATTTCTACTAGGGTTTGATCTTACCATCATCCTGGATGTAGCCTAGGTATGGTCATCCTCTTCATCACTGTAGAGTCTCTTTGTCCTTTGTGGTTGTCCTTCATGGTTTTACATTTCGATCACAACAAGACCTTCCCCTGTCCTCTTTCTCTTCTCTTGTCAAAACCTTGCTCCTCCCCTTGTACAACCACTTTCTTCCTCATCTTCCATCATAGTCTCATTGAAAATTTCCCCTATCTACCCCTTACCTTCCCATTCATCTCCCCCCTTTGGTCGCGATATCCACCGCCTCTGCACACCCGATTTCTACTACTCTAGGTGCATCTTCAATATACCCTTTTTGTAGACAAGAATTTTAATTGACAGCTGTAGAGATAATAAGAACCTACCTCTGGGTCCATTGAAAAATTCCCTTTCCACTTCATTGTAAGACTTGGTAGTGTCGACTGTGAACTCAGTAATGTATCCTTCTAGGATACTATCCATCCAGACCTCAACAACTCGTGATGCTCTATTGTCAGTTTCTTGTAGTTCCTGGATCAATTCGGGGGTCTAGGACATTAGTTCTCCTCCTTGGAAATTTTTCTTCTTGTATGTAAACTGCGCTAACCACTCATACAGTATAATGGGAAACTCAAAGATGAAGTAATTGTGAGGACTGTCATGTATATAATTTTCCAACCACTTGTCTGTTGTCAACCCCAGGTTTTGATTTTCTACTTTAGAGAATTCTAGTAGCTTCTTCTCAAACCAATATTGGATTTCTGGTCACGCCGGATGCCACATCCCCTCCTCTCAGTCGTAACAAGGTCCTAGCAACAACACTTAGATCTCACCCGAGAGACCTAGGTTCAGGTCCCGACAAGGGCACCATTTGTTGGATCAACCCTCAACCAACAAAACCGAGTTGACAGGGGTCCCACTCTGTCAACACTCAACTCACCACAATCTCCCTGAGCATCGGCCCAGAAAGGTTTTACCTTGTCTAGCAACACCCGCAAAGTGGACGAGGTCTCACTCAAGATGCTTGAGGGAGGGCTGATCGAACCAAGTCTTCACAGTATAGAAGAGGGTTATAGAATCGATGGTTCATCATCTTAACAACCAGATCATATCAAATTTTCTAACATAACAATTCATTATTGCACATCATTCATTCATAGCTGTAACAGATCTAGATCGAAAAACATGACAACATTCATAAATGGTAAAACATTTCATCATAGATCCATATTTCATATTCACTTAGCATTCATCATCAGGTTTGCAAGAACATAAAGATAGAAAAAGATAAAAGAAGATAAAAATGATTCAAATCAACATTAGTCTTATTATATTACTTATGCCTAATCACCCATAGATCAAAATAGATAACAATTCATCTCAGACAGATAACAACTTGTTTTCCCTATGCATGTATCGATCCATTTATCAATTCGTTCCTCTATTCACAATTATTCTTTCTATATATAGGCTTGCACCTCTACATTCATGGTTCACTTCTAACTAACTCCTAGCTGATTTAACTAACTTATGACCAATATCCACAAAAAATGGTCAACAAGTACAAAAAGTGACACAAAATGATCAAAAGTAGTCTATCTTCTTCCTGTCATGCTATCTTCATCTTGCATGGTGTATTCTAAGCTTGAGCAGCATCGCAGATGCTACGCAACTTACCCCAACCCCTTGCCAATAGGGTTGGGACACACATGTATAAGAAGAGAGAGAGAGAGAGAGAGAGAGAGAGAGAGAGATGGTGTCAATGACAGAGGGTGGAGGGTTGATCGATGGAGAGAGAGGGAGGCTGTGAAAGAGAGAAACATAGAAATGGAGGGTGAAAATAGATAGGGAGGGAGGGATACAATTTGGGAGAGAGAGAGTATATGATAGAGGGATAATGTCACATAGGGCTGGTAATTAAGGAAGAAGGGAGGGAGAGATTGATAAAGGAAGGTAAATAGAAGGTGGAGAGAGAGCGAGAGACAAAGGGAGCCTGTGAGAGAGGGGGGACACACACACACACACACACAGATTATGTGGAAGAGAGGGGGATGGATGAGTGACACAGGGAGATGCGGAGGGGTGAGAAATAGATAGAGAGTGATTGCGGGAAGGATAATGAGGGAGGCATAGAGAAGGTGGAGAGAGGTTATGAGATATGGGAAGTGAGGGAGGGAACACACACACATAGAGATATAGAGAGAGGGAGGAGCAGCACACACACACACACACATAGAGGGAGAGAGAGAGAGATATTGTGTGGGATAGAGGGAGAGAGGGGTGAGTTACAGAGAGAGAAAGGGGAGGGGTGAATGATAGAGAGAGTGATGTGGAGGGAGGGATAGTGAGGTAGATACATAGAAGGTGTAGAGAGACTATAAGAGAGGGGGCGTGAGGGAGTGACACACATATAGATAGAGATAGAGAGAAGGGGGAAGGACACACACACACACACAGATTGTATGGGAGAGAGAGGGGGAGGGGTGATCAATAGAGAGGGAGGGGGGAGGGCTGAGTGATAGAGAGAGAGTGGTGGAGGGAGGTATAAACAAGGTGTAGAGAGATTATGAGAGAGGGGGAATGATGGAGGGACACACACAAACACATATATATAGAGATATATTGTGTGGGAGAGAAAGGAGGGGTGAGAAACAATGAGAGGGGGGGGAGGGGGGAGCAATAGAGAGAGAGTGATGATGTGGGGAGGGATAGTGAGGGAGGTATAAAGAAGGTAGAGAGAGGTTCTGAGAGATGGGGAGTGAGGAGGGACACACATAGAAATAGATGGTTGGATTTCCAAGCTTTCTTTTCCATAAAATCCTAACATGTTTGATTGTGTTTTTGGGTTTTGGTAGATCATAAGATCATTTTTTTCTATTGAAATTAGGTGTACACATGGAGACAACTTCTAACTTGTTAGTTTCGAAATTTTATAAAAAAAAAGACAATGTATGATTGAGTAATGATTGTATTACATTTACATCAATTTCATGGTTTTGAGGAGTAAATAAACAAATCGAAGGTTAGTTTTGGGTAGGTATATGTATATGTGTTCCATCTCATCACAACTGAAATTTTATTTTCCTCCAACTTCATATGCCCATTATATGTAAAAAATATAGTTATGGTTTTAACTCTTGATCTCTTTTGTAGCAATTATGTAGCATGGATTTCCACTTCTCATTGTTTCCATTAAACTTGTAATATAAACTATAGTAAGTCATGAACAAATCGTCTTTTTAGACAATAATCCTGGGATGGTGCAAGCTAATGAGGGTCACTTTTGGCACATTAGATGCAATAGAAAACTGAAAAATCAGGCATTCCTCAACTTAATTGTTTTTTTTTGAGATACTTACACAAAATATCTTGCTTTGAGTAAAAAAAATTAAATGTAGGAAATTGAATCACATTTCTGAATATATAAGTTTTATGTCTTGAAAATTTTTATAACTATGTCAAATTTCATTTTTTCTAACAATCACTTTTTAGTTTTTAGGAAAACAATAAGGTATATGTTTTTGTGGTTGCATCCTTTGAGGGCCTAAATGATGGTTTCAGGATACAAAAATTTGTAGGCATGTAGAGAACTTATAGCACTAGTGCAACGCTATTTTTTTGAAAATAAAATTAGTAATTTTTGTTTTCTTTTTATAATTATCTAAGTGATCATTCCTCGAAAATGGTACATCTTTTGTGGTGCAGCCTTTGAAGGTATTAATGAAATAATCATGAAATGGATTTTTTTTATATAAAGTAGAGGTCAGTGTCTTCTAGTGCTTCATATATTTTCTTTTTAAATTGATTAAGAATTGAAAAAGTTATGGAAAAAACAATAACAACATGTTTTTTTGAGTTAAGAAGTTAGGACACAATAGAAATTGAAAAAAAATAGGAAAATATAATATTTTTTAATAAAAATTAGATATTTAGAATCTGCAAAAAAAATGTTATTTATGTTTAGTATTTTGTAAAAACTATTGTGTGTAGCATATTGTAACGAGTGCGTAAAAAACAACTTCTTCCGAAAATGGAAGAAAGGCCCAATTAGCTATGATTTATCATATACCATAACACAAGTTTGGTATTACCAAAGAAAACTCCAAACCATACACATAGGACTATTGGTGATATGCGAGCAAGTGAATTGGCATGTTTAAATTCAAATTACATTTCCCTCCCTTATAGAATTGGAAAATGCGTGCATGTTATAGAACTACAAAACAAGTGCACATTATAGAACTACAAAATGCGTTCACATTATAGAACTACGGAACACGTGTGCATTATGTAGTTCTATAACACATGTGAATTATGTAGAGAAACAAATCTAGCACTCTATCCAATACATAAAATGTATGGTTAATAGTTTAGAGGGGGTGTGGAAAGGTCAAGCGATTAGGAGGATGTTGGAAGTTTAGGTGGGGATGGTCAATAGTTGAGAGGCCGTGGGGAAGGGTCAAGCACCTAGGAGGATTTTGAAAGTTCAAGTGGGGATGGTTAATAGTTGAGAGGGGGTGGAGAAGGGTCAAGGACCTAGGAGGATGTTGTAAGTTTGAGTGAGGATAGTTAATAGTTGAGAGGGTGTGGGGAAGGGTCAAGGTTCTAGGAGGATGTTGTAAATTCAAGTGGAGAAATATGAATGAAATGGGAGAATTATGGGTTACAAGGGTGAAGGGGAGTGGGTATTGACAACGCTATTAGGAGGAGAAGCGATGTTGAATACATATATGGTTAGAAGTAGTACACGATACTTGAGTGATGAAGGGGGGTATTGTGGAGGGGGGGAAGTGGGTGATGGTTTGATGAGAGTGAGGATTGGTGATTGGAAAGGTGGATATGGAGTATTAGAGGAGGATATTAGAATTTGAATTCCATTTCGATATTCAAGAAGATAGTTATAATAATGTTTGCCACAAAATAACGGAGAATTAAGATACAAACTGAACAAAAAAAACCACATAGGAAACATAAAATTATTGCTCAGGACAGTATCATTTAGAATAATAAATCTGGTGTTACCATAGGTTACAAATAGGAATAATTTGAATGCATTAGGGAGAAATTAGAATCTACCAAGTGGCTATAATTGTATCTAACTAAATCTCTAATTCATGGTCTCTCAATCAATATCAGAGTCCAACAGATCAACTCCCAGATGTCCAACAACTCAAACAATCAATGACAGTTAGTTAACTCAGTGCAACTGAGTGTGGTAGGTGGGAAAAGGTTCCTACTCCACATGCATCCATGCATTATCCATGAGAGACATGCACTAGCTAAATTTTTGTGAACTAACTGGGGGCTAACTGAGACTAACTAGTACTAACTCCAACTAACTGATGTAGGTTGGTGTCGAGACTCCCAATGGCTCCTGAAATGTAGGGATTGGTCTAGGAGGCGCCCAAACTAATGCATGCACATGAATTAAGTGGAATTTAACCTCTAACAATGTTCCCCACACTCTAGTGGCTAGTACATGTGGCCCCATTAGGCCAAGTGGACCCAATTAATTAGTTAAGGTTCCTAAGCTAGGCAAATTAATCTAATAGATAGTGTGGTCAAAGAAGGATTAATAATCCTAACACCCCCCCTGAATCCTAACTTGGAAAACTGTGGGACCTGGTAGTGAGACCATAGGTCACCCAAATAAAATCTAAAATACAAACTGCTGGTTAATACAACTGAGGAAATAGGGGAAAACCTCATTGGAAACTCCCCCTCAAAGTAAGCAGAAATACAAATTTTGAAAACACTTGTGAAAATGTTTGCTGCTACTATGTAGCAGTAGTATCTTGTTTCTTCTGTGCAAGAGAACCCATGAATCAAAAAAATGTGCTTATGTTTGGATGAATATTCCTCTTTGGAAGAAGAACAATGTACTCAACTGAATAAAAAATATAAACAACTGCACGGTGAAAACTGGACCCATGTAGAGCAGCTGAAATCATCTGAAGAGAGAGAAAAGGTTCTTGGGAATTTGAACCATGTGAGGAACACCCAAGAAAATTATATATTTCAACCTTGAATATCAAACCATGAGTTGTAAAATCATCTACAAGTGTTAGGAGCAAGTTTCTAGGCGGATGCAACATGTTTTCCTCTTTACTAGTTTTGTGAGGAGATGAGCATATGACTAAAAGTAGAGAAGCCATGGGACTGTGGACAGAGAATTATTAAGATCCATAATATGATATAGATTCATAAATATCCAATAATTCACAAAATATGATATCATAAAATTCATAAGAAATAACTAACATCGAATCCTCAACAACAAAATTGAAAGAGACTTGAGGTGCTTGATTTGTAACACCAAAATTGATGAAACCAGTTATAAGAAATACTAAAAGCCATTGAATATTGAAACCTAAATCACATATTATCAGATAATAAAATAAATAATATCCAAAAATATTCATATCAGATCCAAAAAGTTTCTCCATCGAGACGGTAGATGCACAATTTTCTCCTTCTTGAAAATTTTAATTTTCGGTGCATGCAATCATGTAGGAATTTATTGGAAGATCTAGATTAATGAGTGAAAGTATCACTCTTATAATTTGATATTATATCCAGAATATCAATGGTATTACTTATATTCACACCAGCAACATTATTATAGATAGAGAAATCAAAATTCCTCTATGATTTTTGAAACAGTCACCAGTCAACTATGCACAAAATTTAAAGAATTACTTGAGAATTTTTGCAAAGAATAGGAAGAGTGTTTTTCTTCACAAACAGAGATTTGAATGTATTATTATGGAGAATACATGTGAGGAGGTGATATATGAGGGATCTCATACACTTCTGGAGCAGCAAGAAAGGAGTCACTTCAAGGAGACTTTCTTCCATTTGAATTGACTGTAGGGAAAAATATGCTTCTTCTTCATCTTCAACAATTTGCTTTTCTATAGGAGAGGGAATATAATAATCATGTTGTATTTTATCTGAACTGATCTCAACATTTGGGATTTTAGAGTCATCTCCCATATGAATTCTAGTCCCTCTTGATAGAGGGAAGGTGATGAAGGTTTCCCTGGAAATAACCATGTGGTTGGATGCTCCAGAATCTATCACATAAGCCTTCGACGGAGAGAGGCTTGCATGCAAGAATATCTCATCTTATTCAGTCTGCTCTTCATCATATGACATCACTGCCCTTTTTGGAAGGGAAATATTGATCTATACACATAGATATTTCATTTGGTTGAGGGTATTCTTCATGCACGAGTCTTCTTGATGAAAACCCCTCATACAGTAGGGGCGCTTTTTATTTTTCTTCTTAGAACTGGAGGCTCCTTCAGAAGTTTGTTGATTTTTTTAGGCTTTGAATCAGCTTCCTTTGCCTCCTTCTTCTTTGATTTCCCCTTTTCTTGTGCTTTGGAAGAGTAAAAAACTAGGAGAGCTTGATCTTTGGATGTCTTGATGACTCCCATTCGAATCAACTTGTCTTGCTCCTTGATTAAGGACTCAGAAAAAGAATCTAATAAAGGAACCTTCCAATCAGGAAAGCTTTCCCACTTGGAATGAAATATGGAAAAAAATACATAATACTCAGATCCTATTTTTCTGAGTATGGAAAGGAAATTCTGCTCATCCTTTTGCTCTATTCTACACTATCTGAATTGAAGTACCAGAGACTTGAATTTAGTAAAGAATTGCTCAATGGTCTCAAAATTGCTGTGATGTAAATATACCAAATCATTCTCCAAAATGTATCCCCAAATCTCATATTGTTTGTTAAACAAGCTATCAAGCTTCTCCCAGGATTCTCTAGGAGTCCTCCAGCTTTGTAGGTGGAAGACGAGATCTCTAGATATATAAGCACATAAGTAATCGAATGCTTCATCACAATGATTCAGAAACTTGTTCCTCTCTACCGGTTGACGAGGCTCATGCTCCCATCCATTTATGATCATATGGTAGCCATGTTTGCACAAGGACAACTTCATATCAATCCTCCAATCAAGATAATTGGAAGTTGTGAGGATCTGTGGTTCAGGAGTTTGAGAAATCATAATTGCTCTGGATGGAAGACTGCAAATACTTTGCACAAGCTACATAGCACCTTCCAATTTCACTACAATAACACAATAAAAAATATGAATTGTTAGAATCATGCTTTCCCTCCCGACATGAACATGTTTTCAGGGTCTGTCACACCCTCTCTGCTACTTTGAATAAATCCAGAGCTAGCAAATCATTATATGGGACTTCTGTGGAAACCCAACTACTTTTGATGTTCGATGGGGAGAAACAAGCATGGAACCTTCCTGAGAAGGATCAGATACCATATTAGAATTTGAATGCCATTTATATCTTCAAGCATATAGTTCTAATAATTTTTGCAGCAAAATAATAGAGAATGAAGATACAAACTGAACAAAACAAACCACACAGGAAACATACAAGTATTGCTCATGAATTTACAATATCTTTCACAATAATAAATTCGGTGTTACAATAGGTTACAAATAGGAATTATTCGAATGAATTAGTGAGAAATTCAAATCTACCAAGTGGATTTGACTGTATCTAACTGAATCTATAACTCATGGTCTCTCAATCAATATCGGAGTCCAACAAATCAACTCCCAGATGTCCAACAACTCAAACAATCAGTGACAGCTAGTTAACTTAGTGCAACTGAGTGTGGTAGGTGGGAAAGTGGCACCTACTCCACATGCATACATGCATTATGCATGCAAGATATTCGCTAGCTAACTGTTTTTAAACTAACTGAAAGTAACTGGGGGATAACTGAGACTAAGTAGTACTAACTCCAACTAAATGATGTAGGTTGGTGTCGGGACTCCCAATGGCTCCTAAAATGTAGGGATTGGTCTAGGAGATGCCCAAACTGATGCATGCACATGTAGTAATTGGCAGTTAACCTTTAGGAGTGTTTCCCACACTCCAGTGAGTGGTACATGTGGCTCCATTAGGCCAAGTGGACCCAATTGTACTAGTGGATCCAATAAATTAATTAAGGTTCCTAAGTTAGAAAAAATTAATCTAATAGACCATATGGTCAAGGGAGGATTAATAATCCTAATAGAGGAATAGGATGTGTTGGAGGAGAGAGGTGAAGAAGGGGGAAGTTGAAGATATTGGAATGAGATGCGATAAAACAAAGAATAGGGGTCATAATGAGGTAGGGGGTTGAGGAGAAGGAATAAGTTGAAAACATAAAGGACGAGAGTATAAGAGAGAGAGAGAGAGAGAGAGAGAGAGAGAGAGAGAGAGAGAGAGAGAGAATGATGTAGAGAGAGTGTGAGAGAAAATAATATAAAGAGCGAGGATGGGCAATGAGGGAGGGATGGAGATAGAGTGAAGGAAAGAGATAGTGAGGGAGGGATAGAAGGTGTGTGTGTTTGGAGGGTGTTATTACGAATATTTCACCTTCTGCAGATAGAAGCCATTCCTCTGGTCTGAATGGTTCAGATCCAGAAGAAATGAGTGAACGAAAAATAACGAAGACCTTCCTTGAATGCCGTAGACACCTAGAATACTACTTCGATTGTGAACCTGTGTACCTGCAAACATATCAAACATACAAGCACACCAAAGCTACCAAAAAATCATCTACTTATCCATGCTAGTGACTAAGGAATCTAACAACATGTATATGTGAAATCAAAACAACTGAAATGTGGGATGGAAATCAGCTTTGCATTCAAAATGTATGGAGAAGCTTACAACCATTGCCTTAGTGTCAAAAAGCCCCTCCATGAGACAAACACTTCATCCCCATAAGATCCAATTTTTCTCTCTATGCCCTCCAATGATTTGGACTAGGTAGTCAATCCAACATCATAATGATACCTCTATAGTTCCCCCCCTCAACTATGGATATGAGCTTGTATTTATAAGGCTCAATGGATAGGAATAGTTGAGAGAATTGTGGGTGAGGTGGCTCGAAGATCCTACCATGGGGATATTGAGCTCAAACTAACCCATAATGATAGGGATAAGGGAGGACATGAGGCTCAAGATCTAGAAGCCTCGAGAAACTTCTCTTTTTCCCATTTTACCCGGGGTATCGCTTTTTTTCCCTTATGATAGAGCGGTTTAGATGAGAACCGCTTTAATACCAAAGACCATAGGTGGTGGCACCACTTCTCTAAAATAGGATATAGGTGATGCTGAAGAAGGTACCGCTCATTATCCACAAGGTAAGCGTGATGCTAGGTTTTGTCAAGCAGAATTAACAAACAGAGCAAGTTTCCACTCTAAGTGTTGGGATTAAGGGCAAACATGGAATTTAAGGGTCTTATCACATGATGGTGATAGGATTTAGGTATAACAGAATGCCCCCCAAAGCATGAGACTTAGAGGGATACGATAAGCGAGATATTTGAGAGAACAAGTTGTCACTTCAAGGTGAAAATGTCATCTCGGTCGGAGAATGTCATCCAGTAGGCATCTGTAGTACATCAATACTTTTCACTCATAGAAAAATGTAACCAACTAATGGCTGTGGACCAATGGAAGACAAATCAAGGAAAAAACAAGCATGGCTACTAGAATACAACATAGATCCATGTGATAGAGGACTCAAACTTGGACATAGCTACCAAACATACAACATAGATCTATGTCATACAAATGCAAATTTGAGCGTAGACACAACCACACAAATGTGGATCCATGCTAGATATACAAAACTCCATCACAACTTGGGGAAAGCAATGAGCGCTAAACAAATACCTAGGGTCTTCGTCTCACCTTCCACACAGTATGATTCTATCCATGTGATTACAATGATATGAATTCAAACATGGTAGAACCACTTGATTACTGACCAATGATGTGAACCGTTAACAAGTGCAAGGGAGATCACCATTGATGTCAATGATTCCCAAGGTACCCTAGTACAATCTACTGAGCATGAATAGATGTCTTGATGTTGAACACCTAGTCAATTCTATCGATCAAAGGTCAATGATGTGAACCTATGTTGAGAGCGAGAGAATCTTTCATTGAGGCATACAGGTCTCAAAGTACTATATTTTGTTTCTAAGACTATTTCCCAGATGATGAGCTAATGTCAATGGGAATAGTCTCATTGAAGGAGGGCCATGATGAGTCCCACATCGACGACACGAAACTCGGAACATAGTTCTAGAATGATTTGAATGTAGTGACCATAATAATAACTCAAAAGTATTGACACAGAGACTTTTTTGACTGTAGAGGTAAAACTTCTTCAACTTCCCTTTGAACATCGGGTGGCATGACAAAAAACTTGGCAGCATGACTAGACAAGACAAACACACGGTGCGACAGTTTACAATGCATTCTTTTGAAAGACTCAAAGGAGTGATATGACTCATGAAAGTGGATTGTCATGGAGATCAGCTAAATACCCAATTGACTAAAATGATATGCATACAAGTGCCATGTTCGAAGGTAACGACAGACTATTTCCATTTATTTGCAAAATGATTCCCTTCCCATTTTACCCATCATGATCGATGAGTGCCTCTTTTCAGTTTTACGAGTTCAAAGAGGGTAACAAACACTCGTTATAGCTTGTCTGAAGACAAGTCCAAACTCATATGTTTTACGAATTTGAGAGAGGAGCGGTTCGTTCCTAAAAGAGGGTCTCTTAATGTTTAATTTAATGAGTCCAATGAAAGAAAACTCGATATCATTCATGTTTAGCGAGTCTGAAGGACCATGGAAGAAGACTCCATAGGGTCCTTTTTCATAAAATAGTTCACCTGAACCAAAAAAGTGATAACCTACCGTCAGATGCATGAATCTTAAAATGCTTTAATGAGTGTGAATAAGACACGATCACTCGACAAAATTTTCGTATTTAAGGAGCCCGCAAAGAGTTTAAAGAAGACTCCACTAGGTCTCTTTTCACGATGAGATATTTTACAATCCTGAAAAGAATCAGAAATGGACTCGAACCTTTGATGCTAAGTTTCGAGAGTGTGACCAAAATGTTGCAATAAACACTCAAAAGACTTTTTCTGTTTTATGGCAGTACGAAAAAGTAAAAAATGAACTCCCAAAACTTTACTGCTACTGCTCTTCTATCCTGCAACGACTCAAAAACAAGTGTTAAATGCCTCAATAATTGACATTAAAGGATTACGACTGATAGATTTTCAGTAATAAACAACTTTAAAACAAAACTATAGCATGTCAAACCCTAAAATGTATATAAAAGTCATGTAAATAGTAAAAAATGAAAACATTTTACAATCTACCCATAGTGGAGAATCTTTGGAGCATTTTCTTGGCCATATTTTTAGTTGTTGATATCGAGAGCATCCACCATCGGATATTTGCACCGTCAGTTCCAAGTAATAAACTATATCCTACTCTTTAATTTTATGCCTTCAATTTTGATTTTTAATTGTGTTTTGGGCTTATATGGAAATCCCTAAAATCATGGAAGCGGGAACCATTCTTATCCCTTGTGGGATAAGCAGTACCCTGCTAGAACCATGCCGAAAACATAGCGCATAGGAGGTGCCATCGCTTGTCTTCAATGGGACACAGGTGGTACTGACCATGGAGAAATAAAAGTGGTTGCACAAGAAAAACTAGCTCATTTTTATTGATTTCAATGATCAAGAATGCTTCTAACAATTCTTGTGATGGTTTTTGATAGGTTCTTGTTGATAAAAAATGGTCATATGGAAAGAGAGGCAACATGATAATGATGATGCATTCATCGAATGAAATGCGGGTTACATAGCCGTATTGAGAGACTACGTATTCTTAAATTTCTTTCGTACACCTAGTATGGTATCGCATGAGCGACTACTAGAGCATATACTCCGGATGTGGAATCCGAAGCAACAATATTTCGAGGTTGGTGCTCCCATATTGACAGTTGATGTAGAGGACATCTACTTCCTAACTGGCCTTTCGAGATGGGGTGCTCCCATCACATTGACTAGTTTCCGCAGGGGGGACATTACTATTCAGGAGTTGATAGATCATCACTGCATTCTTGGGACCAGGACATCAGGGAAGAAAATTCCCATAAATACATTGATGGATGGCCCTCTATGGACTATTTTTTTTACCATGTAGAGAGTGCCGAGAAGCCAAGGAGTACACTAGGTGTCTAGAGTGCATATGCTCTACACCATAGAGGCCATGGCACCTACAATATTTAACTGGGTGGAAGCTCTACTTCCGATCTTCAAGGATTAGTTGACCAAGTGTAGACAAGGGGAGCTGAAGCAATTTGGTTTCAGTTCCATTCTAGCTTACTTTTTCTTTGAGCGGGTTCCACATATGAGACCCCACGTGGTCTTTACAGAATTGAGGGCATGAGAACCTCTCATGTAGAGGTGGGTCCTGATTATGGCCTGTATTGGAGCAGGAAAGAGGAAGGTAAAGTTCGGTGACCCATTATTTCGATGGCTGAGAGATCAGCTCCTCATGGTAGAGGATTATGCTTATGCAGGCACTGACTTCAGTAGTGACCCTGACCTATCGCTCCCACCTTGTCGACAGTGGGGTGACATCAGTAAGAAACAAAAGACCCTAAAATGGAAATAGTGTTTTTATGTTTTTGATGTTTTATATTTTTTATGTTAAGTAACGAGACTTGAATGTTTTCATGTAGACGTCGGAGTAGCACAACCTAGGGGAGCCTCCCCATTAGATAGGCGAGTTGGAGCCCATTTTGTACCACAGTGTGATGATGTGACATAGGAGTTAGAGGAGAACCTGGAGAGGTTAAATCTAGACATCCCTGATGCTTCTATTGACGACTTCCCATTGAGGTATCAGAGGCCTAGAGTGGGAGTACTGGGTCACTTTAGCAGACTGCTATGTAGAGTATCCCGGGAAGTGATGTGTTAACATGAGCATCATTAGATGATGAGTGCATGATGTATCCACTAAAGGTTGATAGCTTCAGGATTTTTGTATGGTGATTTTTTACCTGAAAGCCTATGTGCTTTAGATGAGGTCTTGTGACCTTATTTTTGTAAAACATGTTCATATATATATATATATATATATA
>LPNX010856661.1:192866-300074 GCA_001517045.1 Pseudotsuga menziesii
AGTTTTATATGTCTTTTATAGTTTATTTACAATGAACCAAGTTTGATTTTCATGTCATGAATGGACAATATGCCAATCTAGGATGTAATTAGCCAAAGAGTCAGGAACTACATTATGTTCCCTAGGGATATGCCTATAGGTGATAGTTTCAAATGACCTTTCTAACAAGCGTACCCTCCTGAAGATATGAAGAAGAACATGATTCCTAATGGTATAAACATGGTTTATATGACAAACCACCAGTTCTAAGTCCATCAAGACCACCAAGTTGCAAACATCTTGGGAGGCAGCATCAGTCAAAAGATCCATGACTGCTCGATACTCGGCGATATTGTTGGTAGTGGGACCAATACAAACTGCTCCTGAACTGACTAAATCATAAGCTGGGGAATAGAGAAGCCAAGTAGCTGAGGAAAGATTTAAGGTGTGGTGGAAAGCACCATCAACGAAGCCGTAGAAATCCATCTGCTCTAGGTGACCAAAAAATGTTATAAATAGATATGGACACTAAACTCAAGACCATATTAAAAATACTTAAGCACACTGAAATTCAAGTAATATACATATAGGCCAGATACTATCCAAGAGAGATGTACGCATAGTATCTCTTCAAATACAACCCATTGCGAGGTTATCCTAAAGGGATTCCATCATAGTCTACCAGTTCATAGGTCCCTTTCTCTAAAACTTTAGAAATAATTAAAGGACCGTACCACATGGATTCAAAATTTCTTTTCCCTAGTTTTTCATATCTCTGATCGTAAGTCAAAACTAGGTCACCCTCGTTAAAGGCATGAGGTTGGACAAACTTGTCATACTGCACCTTGACGCATTTCTTGTGTGCCTCATTAGCCAAGGCAACATCTCTCCTAGTTTTGTCAAGGTTGTTCAAGTATAAAAATCTCTCTTCCTCTATGGAAGTGTCTGGGAGAAGTTCGACGGCAAGTTTCAAGGATGGAATCTGACATTGAATTGACAAGAAAGCTTACAGTCCATAGAGAATATGGAAAGGTGTGAAACTAGTAGTTGTTTTCATCGAAGTCCTATAAGCCCAAAGAGCGAAAAAAGGATATGGTTCCAGTTCGATTTATGGTCTCTAACCATCCGATGAAGCATCATTTTCAAAACTTTGTTAATGGCCTCTACCTGGCCATTAGCTTGTCGATAATAGGGCATAGAGTTTTCATGAAAAAAACATAGCTTAGCACTTAGTTCCTCCATCATTTGATTATAGAAATGTGATCCGTGATCAGTAACTATGGACTACGGGACTCCAAATCTAGCTATCACATGATTGAACAGGAAGAGAGTGGCAGTCTTATCGTCTTCCACATATGTAGGCATGGCCTCAGCCCACTTTGTAAAATATTCAATGGCGACGATGATGTAACCATGCCCCTCGGCTGAGGTAGGCTTACAATGCATATAATCAATCCCCCATTTGGAAAACGGGCCAACGACAATGACGGGGTGTAGCGGAGCAGGATGAGTACGTTTTTTTAGATAAAAATGTTGACAGGGTGTGCATTTATTGATAGCCTCATGAAAATATTTAAAGACTAAAGGCCAGAAATAGCCAGCGTGAAGGATTTTCTGGGCTATATCCATCCCATATAAATGACCGCCACATGCTCCATAGTGGAAATCATTCAACACATGTTCAACTTCCTCATGAGTAAGGCATTGCCAGAGAACAGAATCGATACCACGTCTATACAAAGTGTCATTCAAGATGAGGTAGTATTTTGCATGGTGACGGATACGATGGCGATCATCATGTGATAGATTTGGTTGAAATCTTTGTGTTTGGAGATAATTGAGCAAATATCCATACCATGGTTCAGTAGTGCTTATCAGGAATAGGAGTTCATCCGTAAATGAATCATTGGACTCAGATTCCATCGAAGCATAGGGAAGAACACACATGAGCTCGGTAAAGACCAAGGATTTCTTTTATGTGGCTTTGGAAACTTCCAGATCAAACTCTTGTAGTATGACTATCCATCAGGGGTACTTTCCCCCGAGCACCTGATGAGTCAGGATGTAATACATAGGGTTCTGGTCTGCCAATACAGTGGTTGTGCGAAGAAAAATTTAGTGACAAAATTTTTGAACAGCAATGACTGTGGCCAATGCTAATTTCTCCACATGTGAATATCAGGTTTCATAATCCATAAGATTCTTACTAGCATAGTAGATCATGTGCTCCTGACCGTTAGGATTTTCTTGCACCAAAACCATAGCGATGGTAGTAGTGGAGGCAACAATATATGAGAGAATATCCTTTGAATAATATTGGGGGTGTATCATGGGTGAATGAGTCAGAGCATGTTTGAGATTATGAAAGGCGCATTAGGTTTCATCATCCCAATAGAACAGAGTGTCCTTCTTAAGGAGATGCATATAACCGTTTGTTTTCTCTGCAAAATTGCACATGAAACGGCGAAGAAAGTTTTCCTTCCCTTGCAAACTTTGGAGTTCCATAAATGAGAAGATGACACTTCCAGCATAGTTGTCGATAATCTGGTCAATATGTGGAGTAGGAAATTTGTCTTTGGGACAAGCTTTGTTCAAATATCTAAAATCAATACAGACTTTAATGGTGCCTTGCTTTTTATTGATAGGGACAACGTTTGATACCCATTATGTCAGGGGTATGGGATAAATAAACCCAACTTTGATAATTTTCTCTATTTCAACTTTAATAGTTGCAGCCTTCCATGGATGGACTTGCCTTAGTTTTTTCCTGACAGGTTTAGAAGTGGGATAGGATTTTATTTCATGGACCACAATGGATGGCTCTATCCCTGGTATTTCTTCATAAGACCAGGAAAAAATATTGCGGAATTATTTGAAAAGTGCCATGTATTCTTTAGATTCTTTTGTCGAGTAGTTTTGCCCAACATGAACATGCTCAATGGTACTAGGCTTGGCTTATTAATCTATCATAGTAATCTAGGGACTAAACGCAAGTCTCATCAAAGATTAATAACAATAAGGCATGAAAATGGTGTAATTGTGCTACAAAATGAGTAGTCGCTCTGTATATTCACACAAAGAATGAGTAATACCATACAATATCATGCTGCAAGCATGAATGACAAAGAAATTCAAATTCCCAAGGAGGTCATTCAAATTGAATGAGTGAGTCTAGATTAACTGAATGTAAGCCACAATAAACACTCAAGTTAACCATTGATCAAAACCCTAATTGACTCAACTGAGCCCTAATGAAACTCGGAGTGCAATAAATGACTGAGTCTAACTGAAAGTAGGTCAGACACATGTCACATCAAGCCAACCATCAAGTGGTAGCGTATCAATGACTCCAATGAACCCCGATGAGGTAAACTGAAGTGTAACTGAACATCAGAAGTGGTTGGAGGTGCCCTTGTTGACTCTAGTTCATTAAATAATCAATTTAATGACGGAGGAAACTTTTACTACTATGTTTAACTAATTGTAACCATCAGTTAGCAATATGGGGCATTAATGACACTCAGATCACCCCCGAATTGCTCCAGTTAGCTTCCCCGAATGTAGGAGAAGGCTAAGTTAGCATCCTTAACTGAAGGTAGGCATGGTTGTGATCTAGGTGATGTCATCTGGTGGTCCTCTGATGTTAATTAAGTCAATAATACTTAGGATAGTAGTTTAACTAGGACAAATTGACCAAAATGAGTGTGTAAGGTGGTAAATGTCTCCAACACCCCCCCTTAAGCTATACCCAGGAAGAGTTAGAAAATATAAATACATAAAAATTCTAGGGACTCGAAAACTAAGGCCATAGGTCACCCTGTACAATGCTAAAACTAAAACAATGCTAAAAAACAAACTAAGTGAGGAAAAGAGGGAAAACCCAGTGGGAAACCCCCCCCCTCAAGCTAAACAATGAAAGTAGTCTGATTACCCTGATGGACTCACCCCCAACAGTGAACGAAGGTAAGTGAGCTTATTTTTTGAAATCTCTTTGTGAATATGTTTGCAATCTTCTCATCAGTCGAGCAGTATTTCAGAATGATGGTCCGGTCATGCACTAGCTCCCTGATATAGTGCATGTGGATCTCTACATGATTGGTCCTCTTCCTGGTAATTGGATCTTTGGATATCTTAATAGCACTTTGATTGTCACAAAATAGGATAGTGGACAAAGTAATACCAATAGAAAACTCTGAAAGAATGCCTTGCAACCAAACTACTTGGAGGCAAGCATTCATCGCTCCTCGATACTCGGCCTCTGCTGAAGATAATGCTATGGCAGCCTACTTTTTGCTAGACCAGAAAATGGGTCCACCACCAAACATGAATACATATCTGGAAGTATACTTTCGATCAATATAATCACCCTCCCAATCAGAATCTGTGTATCCAACCAGCTCTAGCTTGGAGTCTGGAGCATAGTGAATGCCGTAGGTCCTTGTTCCTTGAATATACTGGAGGATCCTCTTGGTTTCCTTCCAAAGAAAATCATGAGGCTGCTGCATGTATCTTGATACATCATTCACAGCATAAAATATATCAGGTTGAGAATGTGTCAAGTACAACAAGCTACCAATCAGTTGTTGATAGATAGTGCAGTCCATGGGAGGTGCACTTTTTCCTCTTTCAAGGTTGATCCTTGAAAGAAAAGGGAATGGTGCATGCCTACATACAGCCATGTTAAACTTGAATAATAGGTATGATATGTATTTGGACTATGTTACCATTATCCCATCAGAATTTTGCTCAATTTTGAGCCCCAAAAATTGTTTTAGGAGCCCCAAATCTCTCATTTCAAAGCCATTGTGGAGAGCAGTTTTGATGGCTGAAATGGAAGCAACTGTGCTACCTGTGATCATTAAGTCATAAACATATAAAAAATAATAATTAAATTACCATCAAACTACTATATATACACATTTGGATCTGATCTACATCTTTGTAAGTTTTGCGAGAGAAGGAAGGCATCCATCTTGGAATACCACTCTCTTGGGGCCTGTTTTAACCCATATAGTGACTTCTTTAGCTTGCAAACCAAAGATGGATCATAGATTTATCCCTTAGGCTGCTTCATGTATATCTCATCATGAATATCTACATGTATAAAGGCTGACTTAACATCCATATGATGCAATTCCCATTGATTAGATGATGAAATTGCCAAAACTAGGTGGATGGAGTCCATTTTTGCAACCGGTGCAAAAGTCTCATGGTAGTCCACACCTTGGACCTAAGAGAAATTTTTTTACACCAGAATTGCCTTATATTTGTAGGTTATTCCATCAGTAGTGACCTTGTTCTGAAACACCCACTTGCATTGAACCAATTTCCTTCCCGGAGGAAGAGAAACTAGCTCCCAAGTAGTGTTTTTCTGAAGAGAATTCATCTCTTCATCCATGGAAACTTGCCATATCGGATCCTTCCAAGAATGGTAGTAGGATTTTGGGTATGAACTAATCATCAAATAACAATTTTTGGACAGAAAATTATCAGGACAAGAGAGCGCAATACCTGCTCTTTGGAAATCAGACTGGGTTCTCCTTGGATCATCTGGATTTCCAATGTTATCTCCTGCGGAGGAGAGTGTCTGTCAGGCCCATGTGGGTAGATGATTTTGTACTTCAGGTTCTGATTCAGCATATAATTTTTCTGCACACTAATATTATAAATCAAAGGATCCAAATTAGGTTCATCACCCCCAATTTCATCATCCAAATATTCCTTAGAATGGGAAGGAAATTCAACAGTTTTCTCCTTCACTAGTTCCACCTCCTGAAGAGGGTCATTGAAGTTGACACTTCTCTCGATGATGATCTATTTTGTTTTGATATATAGCATCTTGAATACTTTTGATTCATTAGGATACCCAATAAACATACATTCTATGCTTTGCAGTTGTAAAGCCCTTCTTTTATCAAGTGGTATCTGGGCCCATGCAGTGGACCCAAACCCCTGCAGGTTCGACACATTCGGCTTGTGTTTGAAGTATGCTTCGAAAGGGGTATTCCATTTCATGGATGAGTGTGAAAATATGTTATTAATGTATTCTGCAGCATGCATAGCTTGAGCCCACATATTTGCAGCCAACTTCTTTGATTCCAGCATACAGGTGGTCATCTCCTTGAGAGACCAATTCTTCCTTTCCGCTACACCATTTTGCTGGGGAGTGTAGGGAATTAAATGTTGGAACTAAATACCAATTTGGGAGCATATGTGTAGCAACTCATTACTGACATACTCCCCTCCATTATTAGATCTCAATATCTTGATGTTAATCCTAGAGGCATTCTCGAACAAGGCCTTCAGTTTAGAGAATTTTTCACATACTTCAGACTTCTTTTTGAGAAAGAAGACCCATGTGTACCTTTAAAAATCATCAATAAAATTCATAATATAACTTGATCCATTCATGGATGTGATAGGCATTGGACCCCTGATATCAGAATGTATCAACCCCAATATGCATGTTGATCGGTTTGCCTTCCCCCGATCAAACTTGTGCTCAGGGTGTTTTCCAACCACAAAGCCCTTGCAAATTCCAGTGGTTTCCTTGATGATTGGGAGGCCTTAAACCATGGATTTTTTCTATAATTGATGAAAATATTTGAAATTTAGATGGCCAAACTTTTCATGCCACAACCTACTAACTTCATTTCCATGAGTTAGTAGAGCGGTGGGCTTTGCATCCGCCACAAAGTGAGAGAACTCATAAGATTTTGCATGATGGTTTGTAAGGCCTTTAGCAATGAGTTTCCCGGATGCAAGTTCCATAATATCAACATTAGTCAGGATGAAATATACTCTCTTAGGCACTCCTGTATGTCTCATCTGATAGACACTAAGGATATTTGATGCCAGAGACGGTACATACAAAACATTTGAAAAATAGCCATTCTCAAGATCAACCGTACCTTGTCCTTCTGAAATTATGGTGGAGTCATCTCCCATGTGGATGGGGATAGATTTGTCAGTCTCCAAGGATGAAAACGAGTCTCTTTCAACCATCATGTGGTTCAAAGCTCCAGAATAAATCAAGAGTTCTTTGTACTTCGAAGTGCTTGTCATGAGGGCATGACCTTTTTCATGCTGTGGTTCTCGATCTTGCTGATCTCTCCTCCAAAATATTTTCAGAAGATTGATGTGATTTCTCTTAAAGAGAGAGGTAGCTTCATCAATCTTCTTCTTCATTTGGGCATGTTCAGGGTGGAATCCCTTCCCACAGTATGAACACTTGACTTTTTCCTTTCCATGATGCCCTTTCCCTTTGTTCTTCTTTGAGCTGGAAGACTCATCATGCTGTTGGTTTTCAACTTTAGGCTTAGGAGATTTGAATTTAGTTTTTGGGTTCTTCTACTACTTTCCTTTACCCTTCAGATATTTAGGCCCTGAGACATGGAGGGCTTGATCACGGGAGGATATGATGATCCCCATCTGGACAAGCTTATCATGTTGACTTGTTAAGGACTCAATGAAGGAATTGAGTGTAGGCATATTCCATCCAGGGGTTGTGAGCTTTCCCGCATGGAATGTAGAGATAAAAATTGAATAATCAGCTCCAAGTTTGGAGAGTATCGCAAGAATGAGCTGATCATCCTCTTTCTCCACTTTACATTGCTTCAATAGTAAGAAAATGTGCTTGAATTTTGTGAAAATGTCATTCAAGGTCTCAAAATTGGAAGGCTAGAGAGAAATCAATTCATTTTTGAGCTGGTAAAATCTCAAATCATCCTGCTTTCCATACAGGGCTTCCAATTGGTCCCAAATTTCCTTTGGATTCTTCAATCCCAAAAGATGGAAAAGAAGATCCCGGGAAATAGAGAGGCACAAGAATCCGATGCTTCATCCTTCTTGTTCAAGAATCTAGATTTGTCTATTGTAGAACCAGGCTCTTCTTCAGTGTCCATGGTGACCCTATAGAGTCCTCTGGAGTGTAGCTGGATCTCCATGTCTCCTTTCCATGAGTGGAAATTGAATGGAGTCAAAATATCTACGGAAGAAGTCATCTGAATCTGCTGGAACGAATGCTTTCACCTGTCAAAAACATGAAAATCACAACAAAATAGGCAATGTAAGGTTGGACAGCCTACACATTTTAGGATTTCATCACACCCAACATAGTCAATCAAGCAAACTTGATCAACAATTTCTTTAGTTGGGGTATTAAATGGTAAGCCTTGGCTTCTGGTGCAGTGCTGGATTTTTTAGCTATTGCTCAATTTTCATGCAAGAACTGTCAGAAACCTTGTTTTCGAGAGATCTGAGCTTTGTCCCGCTGTGAGCTTTGATACCATATTAATTTTTC
This sequence comes from Pseudotsuga menziesii, assembly GCA_001517045.1. Taxonomy (NCBI): domain Eukaryota; kingdom Viridiplantae; phylum Streptophyta; class Pinopsida; order Pinales; family Pinaceae; genus Pseudotsuga; species Pseudotsuga menziesii. The sequence goes on from LPNX010856661.1 coordinate 201,148, forward strand.
ACAATAATCTAGGGACTAAACACAAGTCTCATCAAATATTAATAACAATAAGGCATGAAAATGGTGTAAATGTGCTACAAAATGAGTAGCCGCTATGTATATTCACACAAAGAATGAGTAATACCATACAAGATCATGCTGCAAGCATGGATGACAAAGCAATTCAAATTCCCAAGGAGGTCATTCGAATTGAATGAGTGAGTCTAGCTTAACTGAATGTAAGCCACAGTCAACACTCAAGTTAACCATTAATCAAAACCTTAATTGACTCAACTGAGCCCTAACTGAAGTCAGAGTGCAATAAATGACCGAGTCTAACTTAAAGTAGGTCAAACAGATGTCACAGCAAGCTAACCATCAAGTGGTAGCGCATCATTGACTCCAATGAACTCCGATGAGGTTAACTAAAGTGTAACTGAACATCAGAAGTGGTTGGAGGCACCCCCGTTGACTCCAGTTCATTAAATAATCAATTTAATGATGGAGGGCACCTTCACTACTCTGCATAACTGTAACAGATCTAGATCGAAAAACATGACAATATTCATAAACGGTAACACATCGCATCATATATCCATATTTCGTATTCACTTATAATTAATCATTAGTTTTGCATGAATATAAAGATAGAAAAAAACAAAAGAAGATAACAATGATTCAAATCATCATCCTTCTTATCATATTACTTCTGTGCAATCACCCATAGATCAAAATAGATAAAAATTCATCTCAGACAGATAACAACTTGTTCTCCTTATGCATGTATTGATCCATCTATCAATTGGTTCCTCTATTTGCAATTATTCTTTCTATATATAGGATTGTGCCTTTACATTCATGGTACACTTCTAACTAACTCCCAATTGATTTAACTGACTAATGAACAATATCCACAAAAATGGTCAACAAGTATAAAAAGTGACACAAAACAATCAAAAATAGTCTATCTTCTGCCTATCACCCTATCTTCATCTTATGTGGTGTCTTTTGAGCTTGCTCAGCATTGCGAATGCTGCATAACTTACCCCAACCCCTTTTCAACAGACCCTCAACACAGTCTTGTGGCTCTTCCTTGAGCCACGTTAGGAAGACTTAGTGTACTCATTAATTTTAATCTTGAAGTCTTCGTATTGATAGGAAATTTCTGTGACTTGCACTTTTAATTTCTCTGGAACGTCCTGACATGTAAGGTAATCTTTCTTCAACGGGTGCTCTACCATATTGGCATTGAACTATTTCTTTCCGTCATACATAGCCTACAGTGCAACAACAGTTTTTCCCGATAGTTGTGCGCCAATATCCTGGAACCCATCAAGCCAGTCACTATGTTTCCACTGTCACTCCTATGCATTTGAAACTCGCTGCTGGAGCTCCTTTAGTTCTATAGATTGTGTGATCGACATAGTTGGTGGCATTGTCCTTAACGCCATATTTAATGTTTCCAACTGGGTCACAGCTTCCTACAAATTCCTGGAGATTTGATCGAGCTACTCATCTTGAACGACACTATCCCAAAATTGTGTCATTGCCTCCGTGACCTTCTTTGCATCTTGCTCCATGTCATCAAATTGTTCCGTAATATCGTCAATGGAACTCTTCCTTTCTGCAACTTGATCTGGTTGTGTTTCTGGGTAAACCATAGCATTTAATAGGATGTTGTCCAACTGGAGCTGCGTGATGACTTGCCCAAGTCACTTGGCCTTGGCGACTACATTCAAATCTGTTTTTCTTTCATGGATGTATTGAAAAAAATTTGTAATGGACTCTTCTACTTTCCCTTGACTAGTGAACAACTTCACCTTCTCAATAACAAGGAGATTAGTTTCCTTTTTCAATTTAGTAATTTCTACAATAGTCTTCTTCTCCAGTTCCTCTTGCGCTGTCTTCAATGGTGCAATATCCTACAATTTTTCTACTATCAGCTTCTCTCTTACCCATCACAATTCTTCAAGTTCCTTCTTAATCACTTATTCTTTAGTCTGTGACCGTAAGTACTAGTTACTGAGCTCCTTTTGCAGCAATGTCAGATGAGTCCATGATGGCCTTAATAAGCCATTGTCATTGTGATTCCAACATGGATCTGGTACTTCTGTTGGCATCCTGTTCCTTTTTCCACTTCATCCTTATCTTCTTAAAGATAAATTGTGCCTCAACGTTGGCGGGAGTTTCTGTGGAGGATTTTCCATCAAAGTCATGGTGACTCTTCTAGTCAGCTCCTCTAATCAGATCCTCTAGTGCGTCTGTGGGCGGTCCCGTCGATACTTCTTCTACATTTACTAGTTGGGGCCATTCTACTGGCCAATCCTATAGTGTTGCATCCAAGTCTTTGTCTGTCACCTTATAAGCCATTAGCATCCATTTCTTGATAGGGTCGTGGCGAGCCTAGATATGAATAGTATGCAGCCTGATGGTGAACCACATACTATACTAATACTTTACTACTGCTACACCTGATAACCATGGAATTTTGACTACTGCTATTTGTGACTCCTCCCAGTAGACCCAAAAGTGGATTGCATAATCCACTTGCCGACTAGTCACTTCTACCCACCACAAATTTTGATATCGTGCATCTTTTCACACTTTAACAACTTCCACATTCATGCATTGGTAGTCCTTTGGCTCCATCCAAGCCACTAATGAAATTAATATCAATAATCAACTATACGTGAAGGGCCTCTCCTCGACCTAGACTACGACTACATCCTTAGTCAACTGATTCAACAAAAAGAGGGGCCAATTCATCTGGACTCCCTTGGAACATTTTTGTGCACATGCAATCACCCCTGAAGTGCACTGAATCAGGGGATTGTTCCTAAAAATATTACTTGCCAAAATCCATGCAATGATCTACAGCATTCTATCATTAATTCTATAGATGTGATATGCTCTTCCATCACGCTACAAATCATACCTCTCCTTTAGCCATGCAACTAACTGCTTGTGATTATCCTGGCCTTTGAAATATTGTAATGGGTCTAGCCCATGCTTTGGCAACCTCGTGATCTCCGCGATTAGGTCCACCGTAACTTCAATGGGTGTGTCCAACGAAAGTGTTCCTCCATGAAATAAAGCCAAAAGTTTCTTTACACATGCATTTGCTTCATTCAAATGCCCAAAATGTGGCATATTAATGAGCCCCAACAACCCAGATTTATCCATCCCTTGTGCCCATGGATATGGAATACGCACAATTGGTCCACCTGTGACTGAAGGAAACGACATGTAGGGATTTTTTGGTACATCCCTCAGCAGTATCAATTCACGGTCCTCGTACTTCATTTTCATCAATGTAGGGACTATGTCGGTAATTCACACCATCCCTTGTGACAACAGTGGCATCTTTGGTTGATATTTCTGGTTTTTGGTCAGTCATTGAGGATTCACACCAGGTCGGGTGGGAGCAATATAACCAGGAATGTCCTTGACATAGACCCCGATGCTCACAATGGAGTCTACCACTCAAGATCTAGATGGTCCCATCTAGGTAGCCATGTCTTCCTATGCCCTTGCTGATGTCCTTGTTTACCTCTTCGTCGGCACTGGGGAGCCTTGCTGCTACCCCCTTCATTTCCTCATTGGGATGCTGGATGAACAAATATAAATGCTAGAGACTTATTCTATTATGGAAACTGGTCGAATGGGTGAGTCTTGTTCACTAGAAATATCAACTATGTTGGGGTTACTCTACATCCTGCAACACTTACCCGCATTCATGAGGCACTCTCACCTTAACCCTACAACTCTCCCAATTTGCTCGACACTCTTTACAGACCTATCTCAATTACTCTTTGCAACTATAAAATCTGCTCAATGGTGCTTACATCCCATGTCAAATCCCTTCATATAGCATCTAGGTGATCCATCATTCATCATTACTAGATCATCCGCAGTGATCATGAATAAATCCTGCATTAATTACCCAAATCCGCCTTCAATCCTACCAACCCAATGGTCAGATCAAGGTCATAAATGCACATCACTTCACCAAGCACCACCGGCTAACTTCTTTTAACTACCCTTGTTTATTGCTGATGTGACTAAATTGCAGCACCAAGGCTTTCGCAGTCTGGTTACCTAGCTATGCTAACGTCTTGTATTCTTGCACACCCCTTCCTTCTAGCGCGCCCTTCCTTTTCTATCTATCATATATANTTTAACTACTGCAATTGAACTACAGCTCCAGAGGTAATAGAATTAACAAGATATGGACCAAACCAGTGCATCTATAACTTACCTGGATGCTTCAAGAACTTGTTGTTATAAAGAAGCACTAAATCTCCTTGCTATAACTGTTTGTTTTTATATGGTGATCATTCCATGCCTTTTGTCTATCCTTCTCGATGTGCTGATGGAATCCTGCAATAAAACAATCTTCTTCAAGACGCATCAACTGTGCTGCATGCTCTTCTAATGCTGCATCATCATCCATGTTGGTTTCTGCCGCAATGCACAGGCTGGGGATGATGTACTCCATAGGCATGACTGCCTCTTGCCCATATACTAATTTGATCAGAGTTTTCCTTGTCAATCTCTTGTAAGTGGTGCGGTACGCCCAACACATAGCTGGAATATTCAAATCCCATTCATCTCAGTTATAATTATATACCTTTGTAAGTGCATGCCCCAAGAGTTTGTTGAATGCTTCTATAGTCCTGTTTTCCTTTGGATGATATGGTGTACTTTTCTTGTCCTGTATTTTTATTTCCTCCATCAGTGCTATTACTATACGATTGCTAAAATGGTTTCCTTAGTCACTCATCACCTTCCTTGCTATTGCACAACCCCTGTAGTGCCCCCAACGACTCTTGCATGTGCTTTCGCTAAGATCTTCCCTTTTTCATGTGATAGGACACATCGCCGCAAGATTTCATCTGGTCCTAGCTTATACCAGTCTTTAGCGATCAACTCATAATCAGAAGCTTTAACCATCAACTGCTTCTTTTGAATTTTGGAAAGTTCTTCTAGTGCGATTCCTGTCTCCAAAAAATTGGATTATTGGGGCATCATTGTCGTCTACCATGTCAACTTGAAATAACTGCACATCAGGCAGTCCATATTCAATGTTAGTTGGATCTTATCCTATTTCAATTCTAGATAAGTGATCGGGGATGGCATTCAAGCAACTCGCCATTACAATTATTTAAAAATCAAACTCCTTGTTGAGGCCTAGAAAATCACAGGTGACAATAGTTAGGGATTCTCCCTAGTAAATGTTCCCAACTAACCTGTTACTGTTTGGTATGGGGAATCCGTCTGGTTTAGGGTCCGACTATCGTAGGTCAAGTAACAAAATAAAGGGTTTTATTGGTTATGGTTTGGTCCACCGTGTATGTTTTTAGTTTTTTGTATTTAAGTATGAGATGTAAGTGCATATCTAAAAATGCAGATTGATAGAGAATACGAGGAGTGGTCACAATGTGATGCGTAGGTTCTTACCTCTCGTCTTAACTCTCTCGCATCTAAACCACACACAACAAGAAAAAACTAAAACTAACTATCTAACCTATCCCTAGGGAGCAAGATTATTGTTCATCAATGAGTAATGTATTTTGTGCATGCATTAATAAAAATCATAGATAGTTGTTACTTATTTCAAAACACATGAACATTTATAGATATATGAACAACCAGATAGCTAATTGTTTATGAACAACATTCATTACTCATAGTGGAAATTTCATAGAATAAACTAGAGCGCATTCATAACAAGAACATAGGTTCAAAGAGTTATAATGATCTCACAGTTAATGGATAACAAATGAAAACGAAATAGTTCACATTCAACAAATCCATAGCACAACATTTCAAACCTTCCACAAAGCTTTCTCAAAGAGGAAACTTGTAATTTCTTTATGCAAAAGGAAATAGTTCTTCTTACATCATACTCTCACAAATCTATCTGGGAAAAAGTCCTTTCCTACATATAACCCTCCTATACTTATACAAAACAACAAAACCTTTGGGTTGCCACCCCCCTAGGCGACCTTTGGACTACCCCAACCGTTTAATCTCGTAATTTTGTCATTTTGTGAGTGTTCATGATTCATACAAAGCGTTACATTTCAGATGGAGACTTATGAGTACTTCACAAAAGAGACTGGCTCGGTAACTGATGAACCTTTTCCAAGCCTAGGCCTTTGTTGCTATCGATTCTGCTTTGTCTTTTATATATGTCTTCTTTGAAGCAACAATCATCAAACTGGGTCTGAAAAATTCTCTAGGTATGTCTGCAATTAAAACAAAAAACTCATCATTAATTCGTATTGCATCCAATATCATCTAACTTTCAATAAAACATAAACCATACTATCAATAAAACTAAGCATAAAAAATGAAAACCGGTACTGCGTTTTCATTGTGAAAACCTTAACTTGAACAGAAAAATTCCATCGCCCATGAAATATGATAAAAGGTCATAAAAATGGCGGGAAATATTTATCGACGGGAAAAACTAAGCACCGGGATGAAAAACTCCTCATCAATGAACAAAAACAAATAAATGTCAGATGGTTAGTTCACTAAGCCATTGCAATAGCAGAAACCGTATAGACTAAGGATTCTGGGTCAAAATAAAACGTCGATGCAATAAAGCGTTAAAAGCAGTAGCATCGGACCTCGGAACCACTATAGCATTGGATGACTAGTTCAATGAGGAGCCCTAATGACATAAATCACATGGACTAAAGGTTCCGTAGCAATAGAGAACATCGGCAAAAAATCAGAACAAACCATCGGCGAATGGAAAACTCGGAGGACCGTGAATCGGCAAAGCAAAGGACAAGGCTTCCAATCAAAATTCAAATGAACTCCCAATAGAGAAAGAAATAAAATCATTAAAAAAAAGAAACCACGGAATCGACACATATATGGGCTTTCTTCGAGGTGCTTGCAATCTACCATCTGAAATGGTGGCAACGCACAGGATGAAGGCTCCGATAGTGATAAGACAGAAAACACCGATAGTCAAAATTTTTGAAGAAATAAACAAAGGAGATAAAAAAATCAGCGAAAAACATGAATTTCCATTGGAACATTCATAATTTAGCTTCCACAACGCCGGCTGCATAGAGGACTACAACCCTGATTCATTGTTCAATAAACTTCCAACAACGAAAAGGAAATTATCTACAAACCAAAACTTCAAGTTCAAACCAAAAGCATCAGTAGACAAAAGATAGTCATTCAACTTTCGAAAATGCTGAACAGTTAACCTCAATCCATCCTCAAAATATCCAAACTTGTAGCAGAGGAACAACAAAGTTCAGCAATGCCAAATAAATCCAGGCAAGATAAAATTAAAAGGAGGGTCCAAAATTTTAAAAAATTTGGTAAATAGTTGCATCTGCAACAATTGGTGACTACCTGGTGAACCTAGATCTCTGGACAACTTCTTCATGAAGTAATAGACTATTTGACAATAAAACCAACATGTTGAATTCTTCTAGATGTCTAGATTTCCCAAATGGCAAATGTATCTACTTTTAATCATTGATGATAGTCCAATTTAGGAAAATGGAAACCAAGATTTCAAAGTTAAGATAACTCTTTTAAGGCCAGGAATATGAGTTTCATTTTTACCTCTGTCTTCGAGTAGCTTCCAGCTTGGGCACCACAGGATTGTAACATATGGTAAACAGAAATATTCATTTGTTCCTCATTCCCATGCCATTTTTCACTTTTTTTGCTTTTGGACTTTTGTCCTATCTTTTGAGTCATCCTGCATGCCTTTCTTTCTGAATTTTTATATTCATGCTTCTCTATCCATAGTGTTTTTTTATGTGAGAGATGTATTTAATTTTCAGCTCACGGACGGAGAAGAACTTTGGCATTTTTGTACTCATATGATTTAGTATTTTGTTTTGATACATATTGATTTCTCAGGAGATTCTTGACTCTTATTTTCCTTTTGGCTTTCAATTATTGGCATGGGATTATTTATATATAATATACTATTTACCTTGCTTCCTTTCCATGGGTCTTTTGCTGTCACTCCCTAGGACATTTTTTTAAATGTGAGATGGATGGAGACTCAAAATAGTATTCCAGACCTTTTGATCCTGATTTATTTTGCAAGGATTAAGTAGGACTTCAATGTGTTCATAGCCATTTAGGAAAACTCCTAACTAGAAGAAATTCTTTTAGATAAAACAATAGTACACAGTCTTATAATCAAGGATTTTAGTTAATCCAAAATTCTGATGCTCTCCATGCAACCAAAAGTTTTTCTCTTTTTATTGAAATCAATCAAAATATAAACTAAAAATAGACAGAAATAAAATAAATCCAAAATAAACAACCAAAACAATTTATTTACGTACAAAACAAAAACAAAAAATGAGGAAAAATAAGGTTGAGAACTAAACCATTAACTAGTAAGTTCTCTTCCCACCCCTGTAAACATTGCAATTTGTAGGTGGAGGGTCCAAGTTTTGCTGCAATCTGAAAAGGGCCTACCCATAATTGTTGAAACTTTGTGTGTTTCCCCTTTTCATCATGTGGGTGATCCCACTTAAGAACCAGGTCTCACACTTGAAATTCCCTTTTTCCATCTTTATGTTTATCAAACCACCATTTCACTACTTCCTTTTGATGCTTAAAACGTTCTTTGGCCCTGGATCTAGACTCTTCCGCCTTCAAAAGATTATAGATTCTAATTTGCAGGATTTCATTATCTGTGCCTCTAGACTCTTGGGCTATTATGGAAGATGGTAGCGTAATGTTAGGAGGAAGGACAGATTCTTTTCCATAAACAAGGGTATACAGTGACACACCTAAGGAATTCTTGGGTGTGACTCTATCAGCTCAAAGAGCATTTGGTAATGTTAAATGCCAACTTCTCTGGTTTTCTATCACAGTCTTTTTAAATATCCTAATCAGATTATTGTTTGTAGATTCTGCTGAACCATTCCCTTGTGGGTAGTAGTTTGCAGAATCGTGCAGCTTAATTCCTTTTTCATGAGAAAAATAAGTTAATCTAATAGAAGAAAAATAAGTAGCATTATCGAAAACCAGGGAAATTGGAATCCCAAACCTTGTCATAATATGATCTTGCAAGAAATCCATGACTGCATCTTCATTCACTTTACGTAACAGAATTGCCTCGACCCATCTAGTGAAGTAGTCAGTTGCCGTCAAAATATATTTGTGTTTCAAGGAAGAATTTGGTTTTATCTTGCCAATGATATCAATCCCCCATTGCTCAAATGGTTTTGTTATCATCACAGGCTTCAGTGGTCCTGCTGCTTTGGCTTGTCTTCCTCCACACCTCTGGAAGATATCACACTTTTTGACATGGGCGTGCGCATCCTTAAATAGTGTGGGCCAATAGTATCTAGCTTTGAGAATCCTATGGGATTTCGTATCTCTGAAAAAATGACCTCCAGCAGGTCCATCATGTAACTCTGTTATGACGTTTTTTGCATCTTCTTTCTCTAAGCATCTGAGAAGGACTCCATCATAATTCTTCCTGAATAAAATTCCATCATTGATCTGGTATGCAACTGACTTAAGGAGAAATGCTATTCACTATTTGGAATTCCAATGTTTTGGCAACAATCCTTCCTGAAGGTAATGAACAAGGTCTCGGTACCAGGAATCTGGAGCTCTGAAAAGAGGACATACATCCATCATATGTAACTCAGCTTCATTCTCCCAATTTTTTTCTCCATTGTTGTTACCTTTAGCCATTAGTTTGCATAGTCCTTGCCCTTTAAATAAGGATGCTGGTTTGAATTCGAGGTCATATTATTGTAAAGCTGTTACCCAGTTGCCTCTTCTTTCTCCTAATTCCTTTTGTACGAAAAGAGACCTTATAGCTGAGTGTAAAACTATTACCTTTGTCCGGTTCTTAAGTATGTACGGCCTAAATTTTTTTATCGCTTTGAAGACTGCATAATCTTGTTTATCCATAGCTAGGTAATTCAATTCACCCCCCTGTAGACCAGTGCTCATAAATGATATAGGGTACTCATCTCCCCCATCTTCCTTTTGGGTAAGCACTACTGCTAATGAATCATCAGATGCGAAAGTGTATGAAATAAAATCCTTCTCAAAATTTGGATTTTTGAGAGAGGGTGCATGAGCAATAGATGTCTTTATTTTACTGAATGCATTCTTCTCTACATCAGTCCACTTGAATTGTACACTTTGTTTCACCATTTGCTGCAAAGGTTTAATAATTTGAGAGAAATCTGGCACAAACCTTCGCATGAAATTTATTGTCCCCATGAATGATTGCATACCTTTTTTGTTATGGGGTAAAGGGATTTGTTCGATATATTTGATCCTTTCTGGGTCTATGGAGATCCCCTTTTCAGAAACCATGTGACCCAGTAGCTTTCCTTCTATAACCACAAACACACATTTCCTTGGATTTAGTGAGATGCCATATTTTCGACAACGCTCGAAAATTTGTTTTAGATGGAATGCGTGTTCTTCTCTCCTATTTGAAAATATTGTGACATCGTCAAGATATACTGCAAAACTATGGCCAATTAGACCATGAAAATCTATATCCATAGTCCTCTGGAAAGTAGCTCTAGCATTGATGAGTCCAAAGGGCATCCTTCTGTAAGAAAAAGTTCCCCATTTTGTTCTGAATGTAGTTTTAAGTCTGTCTTCCTCTGCTACTAACACTTGATTGTAACCAGAGAATCCATCTAATAATGAAACTAACTCAGAACCCAAAACCATCTGCAATATTTGTTCCATGGGTGGGACTGGGTAGTTCCCTTTATCCAAAGCTTGATTTAGGTTTCTGAAATCCACACATAGCTTAATTTCTCTAGATTTCTTCCTTACTGGTACCATATTCGACACCCATTCCAAGTGTCTGACTTTGAATATAATTTTAGCATCCAATAATTTATTCACTTCATTATGAATTAACAGCTCCAGTTTTGGATGCATTTTTCTCAACGGCTGTTGATAAGGCTTGACTCCAGATATAATAGGGATGACATGTTGTATAATATTGGTGTCATATGTTTTAATATCTTCATATGTCTAGGAAAATACATCTTTGCACTATTTGAACAAACTAATGAACTTATTTCTTTCACCCAGGGAACAACACTTTCCCAAATTTACATATTTGGGTTTAACTTCAGTTCCCAAATTTATCAGCTCGAATTGCAAAGACAAGATATGAGTCTTGACATTTGCCAGTCTTCTGAATTTGTTGTCTAAATAAAGCATCTGCTCTAAGGTCCTGACCTCTTTAGGAATGAAGTTATCGAATTTTAACTCAGCTTGGTGTTCTTCATCATCGATAATTGCCCCTTTGAAATTTTCATCATTCATCAAACATTCCAAGATTTGTTGATCATCATTAAAAACTTGTAGGTTAGTAATCATGTCTAGAACCGAAGGCCTAAAAAGTAATTCAATAGAACACTTGTTATTTGAAGGTACAAGCCTTGCAATTGAGGTAGCTAACAAGTCAGCTGCTACATTATTAAGTCTAGGAATGAATACAATATTATATGCATAAAAATTTGTCAACAAATCCCAAACTTCATTCTGATAAGCTTTTAAATGAGGTGAGATGCAATGTATCTATTTTCGAATTTGCTTTACAATTAAATCAGAATCCGCATACACTTTCAAATTTTCTACTTTTAATTCAATTGCTTTTCTTAGTCCCTGAACTAATGCTTCATATTCGGATGTGTTATTGGTACATTCAACTCTAATCTACATGAAAGAAAATGTTTATTTTTCTTTGGATCAATTAGGACACAGCTAGCTCCTGATCCTTCCAAAGTTTTAGATCCATAAAAAAAAGTATCCAAAAACTATCTACTTCTACTGTACTTGAATCAACAACTACATCTGAAACTAAGTCTACTATTTTATAGTCAAAATTATCAGCCTGTGAAAATCGAAGGAGATCGGGCTGTGTGTTTGGTGTACCACTAGATTCTTCTACTTGGTAATTTCTTGGTTTGAGCTCAATAAAGTAATTTCCCAACGCATAATTCACTGGTTCATTCTTACCCTCCAACTGAGTAACATTGTACTTCATATGGGGCTCTCTTAATGCTTTTATTTGAATGGGACTTCCCTTATAAGGCAACCACAGATGTGACCAATCTGATGCAAAATATCCATTTAGCTTTGCTGATATCCTAATTCAAAATAATTCCATAGCCATCAGGTATGTCTGCTACTACAATATCAATGTACTGACATATCTTTTCATTTGCAGATAAGTGAATCAGAACATCTTCCATTTCCTCGACTACTTTCACATTGGTCCTGTCTAACTGAGTAACCTACCAGGTAGTGGGTTTAGGTTGTCAATTGATCTTTTTGCAGACTGAAAGTGGCATTACATTGATTGATGACCCTGAATCTACTAAACAATTGTGCACATTATGGCTTAAAATATCAAGGGTCATGAGGAAAGGTGGGGTTTTAAACCTAGTCTTACCTCCCACACTTGCTTCAACAATCTCTTCTACAGGTTGGTTAGTGGGAAGTTCCTCCTCTGGTGCTTCAAGTGTTTTAAAGAATTCATACCCCATCTCAGGTGCTTTGATATTTTCCTTGACATTATCAACTTTGTCTTCAATAGGCCGAACTGGCATGTTGACTTGTTTTGGATCTTGATTGCTAATAGTGAGTTCAGGTATTTTATCATCTGTGTTGTTCTTCTGTATTTTCTTCATATTGTCTTGAAATTTCTTAATCTTTGGAATTATTGAATTGTCTTTATTTAACAAACCTTGGCTCCTTGTTGTCACATTTGTTCATGATATCTCCTCATGCTTCAGAGTATTCTCATCTTCTGTATCAAAAAGTGAGAAACAGTACCATAAAACCAGAGCAACATCTTCTTGTTTTTCTATGGATTTATTTCCCTTTCCCTCCTCATCATTAGCTTCTGTTAGTTTAGAGTCCAATAGCTGATTCATTACTAATGTCATCGAATTGATCCATTGAGGGAAATTTTTCTCAGAATGAGGCTGCTAATGAAAGGTGCAAAAATTATCCATCCCTACCTCCTTTAAATTTATTGATGCAGGACTATGTGGAGGAGGCTTAGATTGATTGTTTTCCTCTCTCCTTTTATAGTAAGGCTTATAAGAATTCTGAGCTTCTTTTTCCTTTTCCAAATCTATTTTTCTGTTAGACAGTTTCTGCATCATTTTCAACATTCCTTCAAAGTCATGTGACTGCTCCTCCTTAGTCTTAGACAGTAGTAAGACTTTCTTACCAAAATTGTTTTCTCCCCACTGCTTAGGATAATCTTCTATGCTCTCTTTTTCAGCTTGTACTCTCTCGCCTTCTTCATAATTTTCTGACAACGTAGGTTTGAATTGCATCTTGGAAAACATGGCCAAGTCATTCCCCAAAGCTGAAGTATAGTATTTGATCAAAACCTTATCAGATGGTTTATCAGTTGTAGAAAAATTCTTAAGATAAGCAACAAACTTTTGGGTGAAACTATGCACTTTTTCTTTTCTTTCTTTCTTCAAAGCACATAACCCCTTCATTAACACTGCATGAGTTTTTTGGATTGCATAGTTACTTCTAAATATTATTTCAAATGTGTCCCAGTCTGGGATTGAGTTTGCAGGAGGAGAAAAATACCATGAGGATGTTGCTCCTTTAAGGGTATGTGGAAACAATCTGTAGACTACATCTTCATGTTCTCCAGCCCTTAGTCCTTCTATGGCCAAGTAAAAGCTTTGCAAATGATCATCTACCAAAATATTTTCACTTGGTTAAAAATTGGGCAGCATTTTCTCAAAATCCCGAGGTAAGTCATGTAAAGGGGGTGCCAGGTTTAAAGGTGACCTAGCCCTCCAAGCAAGTGGTGGATTCGGTGGGTTGAGTGGCTGATTTGCATTCACGTTTGCAATGATTTTGGGTGGAGAATGAGGTGGTGAGTGAACAGGGGTATTAACAGGTGAACAGTAAGGTGTATCTGGGCCCACTTGATTCAAAGGCTGAACAACTTCCTATAAGGTTGTTTCTACCAGTTCTTCAAAATCTCCAACCAACACTGTGTCTTCCAATATAGGATGGTATTTGTTCTTATATTCTCTTCTAGGCAATATAGGAATAATTGGTAATCCTCCAATATTCTTCACATATGCCCTAGTATGTCTTCTCAAATCATTAACTACTTCGTTATCGACAGAATACAGATGCTCTTTACCCTTCTCTTCAGGAATTGGATTGGGAAACAAACTGCTGTCAGAACTATCACTAGTGGAATAATCTTAAGAAAATAAGTTTCCTTCGCCAGCCATGCACTGGCGGGCCTCCTTCTAGCACCAAAAACTATTGAGGCCTGGAAAATCGCAGGTGAAAACAGTTAGGGATTCTCCCCAGTAAACGTTCCCAACTACCCCATTACTGTTTGGTACGGGGAATCCGTCCAGTTTACGGTCCGACTACCGTAGGCCAAGTAACAAAATAAAGGGTTTTATCGGTTACATCCCGGTCCATCGTGTATGTTTTTAGTTTTTTGTATTTAAGTATGAGATGCAAGTGCCTATCTAAAAATGCAGATTGATAGAAAATATGAGGAGCGGTCACAATGTGATGTGTAGGTTCTTAACTCTCGTCTTAACTCTCTCGCATTTAAACCACACACAGTAAGAAAAAACTAAAACTAACTATCTAAGCTATACCTATGGAGCAAGATTATTCTTCATCAATAAGTAATGTATTTTGTGCATGCTTTAAGAAAAATCACATATAGTTGTTACTTATTTCAAAACACATGAACATTTATAGGTATATGAACAACCAGATAGCTAATTGTTTATGAACATCATTCATTACTCATAGTGGAAATTTCATAGAATAAACTAGAGCGTATTCATAACAAGAACATAGGTTCAAAGAGTTAGAATGATTTCACAATTAATGGATAACAACTGAAAATGAAATAGTTCACATTCAACAAATCCATAGCACAGCATTTGAAACCTTCCACAAAGCTTTCTCCAACAGGAAACTTGTAATTTCTTTATGCAAATGGAAATAGTTCTTCTTACATCATGCTCTCACAAATCTATCTGGGAAAAATTCCTTTCCTACATCTAACTCTCCTATACTTATACAAAATAGCAAAACCTTTGGGTTGCCACCCCTCTAGGCGACCTTTGGAATCCCCCAACCATTTAATCTCACAATTTTGTCATTTTGTGATTGTTCATGATTCATACAATGCATTACATTTCAGATGGATACTTATGAGTACTTCACAAAAGAGACCGACTCAGTAACTGATGAACCTTTTCCAATCCCGGGCCTTTGTTGCTATCGATTTTGCTTTGTCTTTTATATATGTCTTCTTGGAAGCAACAATCATCAAACTGGGTCTAAAAAATTCTCTAGGTATGTCTGCAATTAAAAAGAAAAACTCACCATTAATTCAGATTGCATCCAAGATCATATAACTTTCAATAAAACGTAAACCATACTATCAATAAAAATAAGCATAAAAAATGAAAACCGATACTGCGTTTTCATCGCGAAAACCTTAGCTTGAACAGAAAACTTCCATCTCCCATGAAATATGATAAAAGCTCATAAAAACGACGAGAAATATTTACCGGTGGGAAAAACTAAGCACTGGGCTTACAAACTCCTCATCGGCAAATGGAAACAACTAAATTTCGGACGGTTAGTTCACTAAGTTGCCGCAACGACGGAAACCATATAGACTAAGGATTTCAGGTCAAAATAAAACATCGGCGTAATAAAACGTTAAAAGCTATAGCATCGGACCTTAGAACCACTACAGCATCGGATGACTAGTTCAATGAGGAGCCGTAATGACGGAAATCACATGGACTAAGGGTTCCGCAGCAATAGAGAACATCGACAAAAAATCAAAACAAACCAT
This sequence comes from Pseudotsuga menziesii, assembly GCA_001517045.1. Classification (NCBI taxonomy): domain Eukaryota; kingdom Viridiplantae; phylum Streptophyta; class Pinopsida; order Pinales; family Pinaceae; genus Pseudotsuga; species Pseudotsuga menziesii. The sequence goes on from LPNX010856661.1 coordinate 217,019, forward strand.
CGGTGAACGAAAAAATCAGAGGACCATGAATCGGTGAAGAAAAGGACTAGGCTTCTGATAAAATGTCAAACAAACTACCGATAGTGAAAGAAAGCAAATAATTTAAAGCAAAAAACCCGTAGAATCGGCAAATATATGGGATTTCTTCGGGGTGCTTGCAATCTGCCATCCGAAATGGTGGAAATGCATAGGACTAAAGCTCTGATAGTGATAAAACAAAAAATGCTGATAGCAAAAAGTTTTGAAGAAATAAATAAAGGAGATAAAAACATTGGCGAAAAACATGACTGTCCATCGGGACATTCATAATTTAGCTTCCTTAACGATGGCTGCGTAGAGGACTACGGCCCCAATTCATTGTTCAATAAGCTTCCAACAACAAAAAGAAAATAGTCTACAAAACAAAACTTCAAGTTCAAACCAAAAGCATCAGCAGACAAAAGATAGTAATTCAACTTCCAAAAATGCTAAACACAACCTCAATCCATCCGCAAAAAATCCAAACTTGTAGCAGAGGAACAACAAAGTTCAACAATCCCATACAAATCAAGGCAAGATAAAATTAAAAGGAGGGTCCAAAATTTTAAAAAAATTGGGAAATAGTTGCAGCTACAACACTCCTGAAAGAGAAGTAACCAACAACATATCTTCTCCCCCAACACAGGCTTATTGACTAGGTACTTAAAATTAGAGTGGCCAGTAAATATCTTAAAGTGGCCACCTAAAAGGTAATGCCTGATTTTTTGCAGCACATAGATCATTGCCAGACCTTCACGCTATGTGTTCGTGTAATTCCTCTCAACAAATGACAACTTTTGACTAACAAAAGCAATTAGGTGATCCATATCTCCTTCTCCTGGCTGTGTGACAACTACTCCTAGTGCAACATAAGATGCATCAACATGCATGTGGAATTCTTTGTTCCAATCTGGGAATACAAGTATTGGTGCTGAAGCCATATTAACCTTCAGCGTATCGAAGCTACTTTGGCATTTCGAACTCCATATAAAGACATCATCCTTCTTCAGTAGTTTCTCCATCAAGGTAGTGATTACAGCATATCCTTTAATAAATTTGTGATTTTATGCAATGTGCCCCAATGTCACCCTAAGCATCTTTATATTGGTCAATGATGGAAATCTCAAAATGAGTGCTATCTTTGTAGGATCAACCAATAATCCTTACTTGCACATGATGTCACCCAATAGTATCTGAAATAGTGTGCAAAAAATGCACTTCTTGGAGTTCAGCGTAATCTGATGATGTCGACACCTCTCCAGCATTAGACAAGGGTTTTCGAAATGATCCTTGATTAGGACATACACTGTCTAGCCATCCATATACACATGTAGGAACTTCTGAATGAAATATTTAAATGATGTGACGACAAATCAAGAAAATATGGTGGGCGCATTCTTCAGCCCAAAAGGAATCACCATGTATTGGAAGCAACCCCACTCAGTGACAGATGTGGTTTTGTGTTGATCCTTCTTAGCGATTCCGATCTGGTGATAACCAGAGAATCCATCTGTGAAAGAGTACATTTCTTGACTTCCTACTCCTTCAAGTACTTCATCAGTGAACGGGGTCATAAAGGGGTCATGCATATAGGAATCATTCAATTTTCTTAATTTGACATAAATCCGAACTTCACCCGTTTTCTTGTCTTAGAACACCATGGGACTAATCCATTCTGATTCTTCTACTGGCTCAATGATTCCAACATCCATCATCTAGTCAAGTTCAGGCTTAAATATTTCTTTTTATCATGAATTCAAGCAATATGGCCTCTGTCGTACTTGTTTCACATCTAGTTTAAGGGTGATCTTCATCTCTCCTAGATCACCCAGTATCCCCTTAATTTCTGAGAACTTTGTCGGAAAGAGATCTTTAAATTCATATAGCAAGTCTGTGATTTTTTCCATGGTCTCCTCATCCCAATAGTCTCAAACACTTGAAAATTTTGGGTTCTCTTCTATCCCAATGTTAACCTTTCTAATATTCAATGAATGACTCATGGGATTAGTTGGTACATCTGGTGCTGCAACATCCCTACTTCCTTCTGTCTCCGGGATATTGATATTTCATAGCTCATCATCGTCTTCAGGTTCGCTAGACATGTTATAGCATTCCATTATCGACTACATGTGGAACTGTGCATGTGGATCCAAAGGGTATGCGATTGGTACAAATTTTAGGACCACGTCCCATATAATCTAAAGTGCATTATTAACATCGGGGCCGAGCATCTGCAAAACCAAAGATCCGCGCAAAGAAAACTGTCAGTTTCTCCCAAATGGTTATGTCTCTTTGCAGATCTAATGATACATACCATGATCTTGGAATTTCATCTAGGGTGTGAATAAAGGTATGGACCCATTCATCCTTTGGTTTCGATACCCACAATGTTTGGCATTCCATCAAATGACCTCTAGGGTCATTCTGTCCATCATACCTCCCAACGTGGTATTCCTCTGCATTGTTGAAGTGAACTTTCATCAAGCGCCGAATTTGGGCCCATCCAGTAATTGTATTTTTTTAAGTTGCCCACCAGTGTGCTAGAGTAGCATTCAGTTCTTCCTCCAGTGCCAGCAATCACTGTGATTCAGAGACATTTTCTTCAAATTCCATTAAGAACACACAATTTTCGGGCATCCCTTCATAAACCAGTAATTCGACAATCTCAGTCGCAACATGGTGCAATGATTGCGTGATAATCCTCACTTTATAAAGGACACCTCATGCATTTGATTTTGCCAATTTTCCAGCGCATCCTCATAATCAGAATACGTAGAACTAGCACTGTGCCAACCAAGTTCTCTGTTGGCGGTGGGTTGAATATAGTATTCAATGATATTGTTCATCTTTTACTAGTTCAATGTATCTCCTTCTTTCATCAGGATCCATAGGCGCGATGATCCGAATATCTTGGTTCTCAAAAGTCATCATCTGCTTTTTGAAGTTAATGACTGCCATGCTATCGTTGGACCACCCAACCATTAGCAGTGCAGAGTAGTACCTTTAATCATTAACAAATTCAATTACGTCAAAATCATCATGAGTCGTCATACCTTCAACATCTATGACCAGGTTAGAGACCCATCCAATTGGTTGCACCTTCGCCTAATTGGCTAATCGCAACTACAACAGGGACTATCCTAATGTCTACTGGCCCATATTTTCCCATGTCTACTTTGTTAAGATATTTATGTCTGAACCTAGATCCAGAATTACTAAGTAGACTTCATAGTCTCCAATCTGAATATTCATATGCATCTCCTTTGCTGTCTTTTTCTTATGTAGAGAGTTCATTCTGGACTCCTTACTCAGGAGGCGCAACAAATTTTGAATCTCATCCAAAGCATCTAGGTCTCTTGCTAGCAATCAACAACTCTCAAAGAGGTGTTTCAATGTACCATGTTTCCCTGATGGTCCTGCCTTTAGTGTAGAATCAAAAGTGGGAGGCATTTCATAGATAGGTGACTTACCAAGATTTCTTCCAATCGCATCCCATGCTCCAAAAAATGTCTCATTTTTCAGTTGCAATATCGAACAGGGCCTTCTTCTATCCATCTAGTCGAATATGTGCATGGGGCCCATCCTCTCCTATTGTGGCTCCTGCATGGGTGACAATGAAAATGTCAACATCCACTGTTTTGGGCTCTGTTAAGATCGTCGCTACTGTTGGCCCTTGATTATAGTTCATTGGGGGATTCTAAGTCAGTGGTGGGTTATGGTTCAGTGGGGGGTTCATAGGTTCGTCCATAGTTTGATTCTTAATTGGAAATTGATACTAGGTGTGCAACTGGTTTTGGTTTTACAACTGATTCTGAGTCTGGACCTGGCTCGGGCTCTGCAACTGAGGAACGTTCCCAGCCTGTCATCTTGCGATTAGTTGTGAGCGATTTTCGACAGTATAATCGATCACCATGCAATACATACATGAGCATTTCAAGTGTGGGAAATATATCTGATAGTGCCCAAATACCCCACAATTGTAACAATGGACTGATTTGCGACATCATCTACCTCCTCATCTAAATCCTCCTCCTCTTCCTCAGAATCCTGAATGTTGTTGGTAGTACGGCTGAGCCATTTGTTGTAGCATGGGATTTGGTTGCTATTGAACATATTGTAGAAACTTTCTCCTCCCCTTTTACAACAACTTTATTCCTGAGCTTCCCTCATAGTCTTGTCAAAACTTGCACCCATCTACCCCTTACCTTCTCATTCATCTCCAACCTTTAGTCCTACCTCTAAGACTATTGAAAAATTCCCTTTCGGCTTTGCTGTAATACTTGGTAGTGTCAACTGTGAACTCCGAAATGTAGCCTTCTAGGATACTATCTAGCTAGACCTCAATAGTTCACGATGCTCTGTTTCCAGTTTCTTCTAGTTCTTGGATCAATTTAGGGGTCTACTACATTGGTTATCCTCCTTGGAAATTTGTCTTATTGTATGTAAACTACGCCAACCACTCATAAAGTATAATGGGAAACTCACAGAAGAAGTACTCGTGAGGACCATCGTGTATATAATTTTCCAACCACTTGACTAGTGTCAACCTTGGGTTCTGATTTTTTGCTTCAACAAATTCTTGCAGCTTCTAGTCAAACCAATATTGGATTTCTAGTCACGTCGAATTCCACATCCCCTTCTCTCAGTCGCAACAAGGTCCCAACAATGAAACTCGACTCTCACAAAAGAGACCCAGGCTCAGTTCTTGGAAAAGGAACCATTTGTTGGCTCAACCCTCAACCAAAATTACCCAGTTGGTAGGGGTCGCACTCTGTCGACACTCAACTCATTGTGATCTCCCTGAGCATCGACCTAGACACATTTTACCCTATCCAACAACACCCATAGAGTGGATGAGGTCTCACCCGAGATGTTTGAGGGAGGGCTGACAGAACCATGTTTTTGCAGTCTGGAAGAGGGTTAGGGAATCAACGGTTCATCAGCTTAACAACTTGATTAGGTCATCTTTTCTAATAGAAACATTCATTATTAAACATCATTCATTCATAACTATAACATATCTACATCGAAAAACATGACAACATTCATAAACGGTAAAACATCGCATCATAGATCCATATTTTAGATTCACTTAGCATTCATCATTAGGTTTGTAGGAACAAAAAGATAGAAAAAGACAAAATAACATAACAACGATTACTATCAACATCCGTCTTATCATATTACTTATGCGCAATAACCCATAGATCAAAACATATAACAATTCATGTGAGACAGATAACAACTTGTTCTCTCTATGCATGTATTGATCCATCTATCAATTGGTTCCTCTATTCGCAATTCTTTTTTCTATATATAGGCTTACACCTTTACATTTATGGTTCAGTTCTAACTAACTCCTAACTAGTTTAACTGACTAATGACTAATATCCACAAAAAATTGTCAACAAGTATAAAAGGCTACAAAAAATAATCAAAAGTAGTCTATCTTCTGCCTATCGCGCTACCTTCGTCTTTTGCGGTGTCTTCTGAGCTTGCACAGCATCGCGGATGCTGCGCAACTTTCCCCAACTATGCAACTTACCCCAAACCCTTTCCAATAGGGTAGGGACACACATGCATTATATATATATATATATATATATATATATATCGAGAGAGAGAGAGAGAGAGAGAGAGAGAGAGAGAGATATGGNATCGATGGAGAGAGAGGGAGGTTGTGACAGAGAGAAACATAGAGAGGGAGGGTGAAAAAATATAGGGAGGGAGGGATATAATTTGAGAGAGAGGGAGAGGATATGATATAGGAATAATGGCATGTAGGGATGGTAATTAAGGAATAAGGGAGGGAGATATTGATCTAGGAAGGTAAATAGAAGGTGGAGAGAGAGAGAGAGAGACAAAGGGAGTTTGTGAGAGAGGGGCGGACACACAAATACACACACACACACACACACACACATTATGTGGAAGAGAGGGGGATGTATGAGTGATAGAGGGAGAGGCAGAGGGGTGAGGAATAGAGAGAGAGTGATGGACAAAAGTATAGTGAGGGTGGTATAGAGAATGTGGAGAGAGGTTATGAGATATGGGAAGTGAGGGAGAACACACACACACATAGAGATATAGAGAGAGGGAGGAGAAACACACATGCACACACACACACACATATATAGAGAGATATTGTGTGGGATAGAGAGAGGGAGGGGTGAGTGACAAAGAGAGAGAGGGGATGGGTGAATGATAGAGAGAGTGATATGGAGGGAGGGATAGTGAGTAAGGCACATGCATATCCATAGATTCCAAAAATATTATTTATGGATCGATTCTTGGATTTCCTCCCTTGACCATGTTCAGACCTTAATACCCATATCTAATGCTCAAAATGTCTTAAAGGTGTGTGCATATTTTATTGGATACCAATCACACCTTTATTAGGTCGTGTGTTGCGCTTCAAGGAATTGTTCATTAACATGGGTGCCTCAAATATTCATTATGGCCTAAGGCACAATCATATTCCCCAAATCATGTTTCATAGGTCCCATACTTGTTTCTTAAAACCACCTTATTCCTCTAACATCCATATTCATAGTCCAAATTTACCTATGAGATGCCATGTATGATTTTTTAAGGCATCCTTCCTTCCCATGGATTCCTAGAATCTTTAATTAGGGCCTAAGGCCATAGTTTCCTCCCCTAACCATGCCCATGGCCTTGAGATGCATACCCAGTGCTCAAAATATGATGATGAAATACATATCCCCATTAATATTCAAAGGATTCATTTTCAATGTCATGTGTGGTGGTTGGAGGAATCAATTTTGGCCCTAAATGGTTAACAAATTCCTTTAAGGCCGAAGGACCAAGTGTCTCTCCCCACCCATGTCAAGGGGCCTAATATATGTACTTATATATGTACTTATTGCTAAAAATGTCCTAATGGCACTATTATCCCCATTTCAAGGTAAATGATACCATGGAAGGCTCTATTGAGGTTGTTCAACACATCATTCTTGGCTCTAGATGGCTAGAAGCATCTTCTGGGGGCTAAGGTAGAGGTTTCCTTTCCTCCCCTTACTATGCCTAAGTTCATAGTACTCATACATAGTATTTCAAAACCCTAATGGTTCCCATATCCCCATTCAAAACAAAACTATAAACTTGAGAGGTCATCTATGGTGATTCAAGGGGTCGTTCATGGACCTTGAGCCCTAAAAGCTGGTTTACAAACTAAAAGTAAAGCTTTATGTACCAACCATGATTAACACCTTATTATCCATATCTAATTCTAAAACAATCATAATCATGGCCATATGCCAACTTAAAGGTTGAGGACACCCTTAAGATATCATGTGTGTTTGTTCGAGGTGTTCTTCTTTTCCCTATATGTCTAGAGGATTCCTTTAGGGACTAAGGACTAGGTTTCCTCCCTCAATCATGTCTGTGGATATGTTTCTAGTGCTATGAGAATTCTAATACACTGCATATTCTCTCTGAGATGCAAAATATCACATATGGAGGTCCTATGTGCAGGTTCGATGCCTTGTTCATGGACCTCAAGCCTTAAAAACTACCTTTAGAGCATAAGTACTGAGTTTAATTCACCAAGAATGGTCAAGGGACTATGACCCATACTTATTTCTTCAATCCTCCTAATGGTGTCCATATTACAACACAAAGAAAAATTATGCTCTTGGGAGGTTAGTCATGGTTGTTTGAGATGTTGTTATTGATGATGCTAAAATATTACTATAGGTCCTAAGTCTTGATGATGTAAACTATTTTTTTTATTCATTTCCATAACCATGCACCAAAACCATTTTTTGTGGTTCTCCATAAAACATGCATGTTTTTCTTCTCTAAAATGCGTGCACATTTTTCTTCTCCAAAAGACGTGCGCATTTTGCTTCTCCATAATGCGTGCGTGTTTTACTTCTCCATAACACGTACGCATTTTGTAACTATAAAATAGGTGCATGTTTTGTAACTGTAAAACATGTGCATGTTTTGATTAGACAAACATACGTGTCATATGACATGTCAGGTTCGAGCTTAACCAAACCAAGCATTACATAGTGCAAGCCCATTGTGTTTTTATGTATCGTGAGTGTGTTTCCTAAAACTAGGATTGCATCTAAAAGGTCCCTCATCTTCTTGCACACACCCTCTGTAACATCCCAATTTTGACCCTGTTTGCATTAAAGATACATCATGTATATATTGTAATTAATCGTGGTGTGGAGCTAAAGGCAAAGGCCCCACCATCGATTTGGTTGTGTTATGTTTTGGCAATTGGGATTGTTGCTGATGGTATATGATGCTATCTGACACATTATAGATTTGGCATCATGTAAACATGCCCATTAATTAAAATGAACCAACAACCAGCTACGATGGTGCAATGATAATGAAAAGGGCAAGATTTTCCTAAGGATAAGGGGGAGGGGGATTGTTAAACCTTGAGTCCATGGGGGAAAAGCCATGTGTCATCCACGTTTTTGACTTGTCACCTTCCCTTGTCTCATCCAACTACCACATTAAAGGTTCTACTGTTAGTTGGGGCAGTTATTGCCGGGGAGTAGAGTGTGCAGGATTGTCAGTCCTTGCCCACATGCACACTCCACCAGCAGCTTGACCCTCACATTGGAAGGAAAAACCACTACCCATATTGGCATGCGATTTTCCCATTCTCTCCACAACTGCATGGGACGCTTCCACTCTCCCACTCTCCAAAGCTTGTTCATCCTCATGCACAGGAGGGGGTTTGGCTCATCCTCATGCATATGGTGGTCCTTTCACCTTCTCACGCATAGGCTTCTGCTTCGTTTTACCCAGGCAGTGAGTGAGGAGCCGCTTCTTTTTCCATGGTCACCCATGATTTTCATGTGCAGAGCCATTCATGCTCAAGAGGTAGTGTGTATGTGTGTTTCCATACTGATTTGGGGTTCGGCGTATGTGTTTTCCCTACCCAGGTGAGAACCTGACTTTCCTCTTCCATTTTTGGGCTGTGCAATTGTCCCATTGCTTCATTATTGAGTCGGGGGCTATGGTTTTCCCAACATTGTTCGTTGCTCTAGGTTTGAGTTACTTTTGGGATGTTGTGGCTCTTATTGAGTCGTTTTGGCCACGATAGGCCCAAGAACGACTCAGGGATTGTTTTTCCGTGTCTAAGTTGTGAACCGCTTGTTGGCTGCATGTATGCAGTGGTTGGTCTTTGGACTGTGCTGGAGTGGGATGAAGGCTTGGTTTTCTTGATAAACTTGGGGGTGTTTTGGAGCTACACAGATAGAGCTAGAGGGCTAGCTTTCTTCTCCACAACCCCGGAGTAGCACTGGAAAGTGGTGTCAGGGATTGAGGGACTGTGTAGCATAAAAGGGACTAATTTCTTGGTGTTGGGTGTGTGTGGGTGTCCTATAAGTCAGGATAGTTCTAGTGTAGGAGTCCTTATCTCTTCAATGAGCTCTACAGCTTAGCATTCAGCCTTTCCCAGCTCCTTGATAGCCTGATAAACCCTATTGTGTTGGCTTGGATGATTTGTGTACCTTGGCTATGTGTAAGCCTTCTTAGTCCCTTATTCCTTGGGGAATCATGCCTAGCTTGGGGGTGGTAGTGTTGCTGATAGATTGATGAGTACGCTGGCCTATGGTTGGGTGGAACATTGCAGCGGTGTAGCTGGTTGCGGGATGAATTCTACATAAGATAAGCATTCTTGTCTATTTCATCTCTGCAATTATATTTTATGTCTAATGAATTATGATGAACATCTTGAATTCCTGAATGAACGTATGTTTTCTTCCACTGTGTATGTGAATGATTATGCATCTTAGCATGTTTTATGGTTTAAGCATTTTATTTCAGCATTTTATATATCTTCATGTTCATGGGGTGGTTTTCCTAGATGTTTATAGTTATGGTAGCATCCTCTTCACTGGTTGGAGGGTCAGGGACATTACAGAATGGTATTAGATCTTATGTTGCAGCATGGGCCTAAATGGGCCATGAATATGTAGTGACAGAGCCATCATTGCAGCATTGGGCCTCAGAGGACCATGAGAAACCAATTAGTAGAGGCAGGTTGCCCTCTGTCGAGAAGAAATATGAATGACAGAAAAATCTTCAGAAAATTTCGTTGAAAATTTTTCTAAGTGTCGAGCTCATCGGATCATCAGAGGACTAAGAGGGAATATCCTTTGATACAGTGGAAAATTTAGTCGAAAGGCCACCCGATGGGGGGGAAATAGGTGGAAATAATTTCACGAAAAATTCTTCTAAGTGTTAGACTGTCGGCTTATTGGAAGGCTTAGATGGATAGACCTCTGATACAGACTCGATGGTGATGAAAATTAGATGAATTATGAGTTGATACGTCAAATCAACTTAACTAAATATCGCTGAAATGATGGAGAAAACTAGTGGATGAAATTGTCGAAACGACAGGTCAGTTAGTTGAAAGATTGTCTGATATAGACCCGACGTCGACGGAAAATAGCTGACGAAAGTGCCAATACATCAGCGGAATATAGATGATAAGGGAACCTACATGGAGGAGAAAATAAAATTAAAATCCCCTTAAGTGTTGAAATCAGCAGAAAATTTTAGTTGATCAAGGAGCCGCAGTGTCGGTGGAGATCACTAGAACACCGCCGAAACGTCGGTGATATTTAGTTGTTCAAACAGCTGATATGTTAAGAAACATTAGTTGTTTGGATCGCCAACATGTCGAAAAAGTTTAGTTTATGGGGCGATGAGACATTTGGAGGAAAATAGATCATGAAGGCGTCGATACGTTGGCAGAAAATAGAAGAAGTTGGAGCTGACGGAGTGGCGGTAAAGGGAAGGAAATTTTTGTCGGAAAGAATTTTTTTCAAAAATTTGTGTAAGTGTTGAAAACGTCGGAAATTTTTAGTTGTTTGAACGGGTGATACATCGGCGGAAGATAAAGGAAGTTTCACTGAAAATTAGTTGTTTGGACCACTGACATAGAGGCGAAATTTAGTTGATTGGATCGGTGAAATTTAGTTGATCGAGGAACTGTAGTTTCGATGGAGATCTTTGGAAGACTGCCGAAACATCGGTGAGATTTAGTTGATGGGATCACCAATGGGCGTTAGCAAGATTTAGTTTTTTGAACCACCGATACGTGGAAAATTTTAGTTGAAGAGATCACCGATAAACGTTGTCAGAAAAAGTTAGAAGATCCGATCACCGAAACGTCGACGAAAAATAGGTGATGGAGCCGATACATCGGGAGAGATTAGTTGAACGGATTGCCGATGCATCAAAAAAATTTAGTTGTTTGGGAGTCCACTGTTGCAGTTGTCAGTTGGTCTATCACTCCGATGATTAGAGTCTTCAACTACCGACAGTGCTCCGGTCGTTGACGTAGTGGAAAGAGTTTGTTGTTTGAATTGCCAATATGGTGGAGAGGATTAGTGGATCTGATCGCCAATACATCGGAGGAAAAATGTTGATGAGACCATCGACGAGTTGTATGGTCTGTGGAACCCATAGATGGTTTGTTTCTCACCATTGTGGATTCCTGAGGAACTATCCATTTGATGGATAGTGCTCCCGATCGCCGATACTGCGTTGTGGAAAGTTAGTCTCCTCACTAATTCCGTAGGCGATAACATTCTAATCGTCGATACACCATAGTCCCTGGCATTGCTGATAATGATCTGGGAGTTAGATAACCAGGGATCTGATGCATCGAAAAGTTCTAGATGATAGGGTCGTCGATGAGCACCAGAGGAAAATTATTGTTTGGATCGCCGAAGTGTCGAAATTTTAGATGGGATGAGACCCAATTTGAGAAGGGAAATTTTGGGATTTTCAAGTGGGATTCTTCAGGGATTTTTGACTATTTTTTCAATTGGATTTTTCAGCAGTTTCAGGGATGAAAAGAAGAAAATTCTAGATGGCTAAAGTTGGAAATTCGGACCAGATTACAGTTGTATGTAAAAGTGTATAATTTTTTTTGGTGAAAATCGTCATTCTAGAAGTTGTGTGGTTTTCACATCCAAATTAGGAATGGAACATGTGGATAGGCATTGGAAAGCTTATCTAGCAGGGAACAAAGGGGGAATTTCCAGAATTTGAATGAGGAGCAAAAAAGTACTAGCGGTTGTTGAAAAGAATTGTGTTGCTATCAATATGGAAAATCCAAGGATTGCATGCCTAGAGATAGCAAAGACCACGAAGTCAAACCAGCTATTATGCAGAAGAGGAATTCCAAGCAAATATGAGGGTTTTGAAAAGGAAAATCCCTTAAAACCTGTGTTTCTAACTATATTATATTTTATAAGCTTGTGTACATATAAATTATGGCATGGGGATGCTGAAAATGCATGTGGATATGTTTGCGTGCATAGGATATTACATATTGGTAAAAATAGTGAGAATTATACATTTATAATGAACCACTAATGGTAAATATTGCATTGGTGTTGGCATTAGTGGAAAAACCAACGACAACATGAGCATGGATGAATATGTTGCTGATGCTAATGAATGTGACCAGCAACCCTATGGAGAAAGGGATAAGGCAACAAATCTAGGATGAAAAGTTGGTGAGCAAATTCTGCAATCCCCTGCAAGAGACCAACCAAACTAGATAGTAAGTGCATGAAGAGGGTAGTCATGATCGATTGGCTGCCAGAATGATCCATGGAAGGGAAAGGTGGTACAAATGATACGCCTGTGAAGTAAGGAGTATCTAAACATTTCATTTAAATTGCATAAATGATATGACTATACCTTGCAATTTTAGTATGCTAATGATTTGTGTAAAGTAAATGACTTTTGGTAATAATTATGTGATTAACAGCTGGAAGTATTTGAATTCTATAGTTCTGAAAATGCTTCAATGATTGTTGTAGCAATGAAAAAGTTATATGCATCAAGACTTACCAAGTGTTTGGCTGATTGAAGTTCAGATTTCAGTTAGATCATTTGGGGCATGGCAATATGGGTAATACCATGACAAAGGATGAAATCTACCCTGTGAAAGAGCCAAACCTCATGAGAAGTGTCTCATGGCTGTGAAATTAGTCTGTATGCAGAATGAGTTGTCAATTTGAATTTGTAAATTTCAAATTTGACAAATTGCTGACAACTACTAATCACTATTGGCTTGCATAGAATTGTGTCAGGAGGACACATTGTAAGTGGGTGTTCATGTTATGCTAGTAAGCATAAAATAATAATGGGAATAGCGGTGTTGCTTACAAGAGACCAACAAATGAGGATCACCTCATTGCCAAGAAAATCAATTTCTGTAGTAGACAGAGTTGCAAATTCATATTGAATTTAATTACTAATTCCATTGCTTGGTTATGGAACAATCAAATTTGGATTGTATTAGTAGATACTGATTGACTGTTTGGCTACTTGATAAATGTGCCAGGGGTACACGCTGCAGGAAGACCATATGTGATGGCCTACAAAAGCCAAACTTCATGGGGAGGGTTTCCCCTATCTTGGAAATGGGTTTTGGGTGAAACTCCATTGGACATTTTGGAAATGTCCCATCTTTACTACATGTTTGATAAGCAACATGAGTGAGATGGTATAGATTATGTCGGTATGACATGTGTGGGACATGGAATGTAAAAAGGAGCTGGGGATGGCAAACCGATGGAATTTCAAATCAGAGAAGGGAGCCCCCATTCCTCCTTAACGAAGGAATACTGCATTTGCAAATGGATAAGTGTTCTGTGACCCTAGCTAAGAATATGCATGTCAAATTGTTAAATTCCATATGCAGATCATGTTTTGATTTTAATTCTGTTATGACAAGATTGCTTGAGTATGAATAGGGCCTACATGGCTCACATCAGAAAAGGGTGCACACTTTTCTCGATGTCGAGTCTTGAAAGGGTTTTCAATATTGACTACACCCTAGGGAGTGGAAAAACTCCTAGTGTCTCAATACTTGATAGTGAATGATATGAAACATGATTCAAGTTTTAGAGCAATAACATTGATGAGTTTGCTTATATTTCTTGTGTTGCCAAGCTAAATATATGCAGTTTGGTGTTGTACACTAAAGGAGAAAAGGACATTACAGTGTTATCTTAACTACTTGCAGTCTAATAAACCCAAGTGTTTGATAGCTTGGTTGAGTATCCCGATAAACCCAGTAGTGTGTTGGCTTGGATGATTGGTTGTTGATATAAGTGTGTTGTTGATATAAGAGTGTTGTTGATATAAGTGTATTGTTGATATACGTGCATGTGATTTGTTGATGGCCTAATAAACCCAACTATGCTGGCTTGGATGATTTGTTCCTTCCCAGTCGGTGTGAAGGTGTACTAGCTAGACATTAATTACTTGATGTTGAGGAACAACTTGCATGCTGACCTAACATCCAAGTCCATAGGAAATTCCAATCCTTGCAAAGCAAAGCAAGACCCTGTGGACCAGAGAGGAAACACACAGTATAGATAAGTATTGGATTATTTTGCAGCTTCTTTCTTATGAATATACATGTGTATATGGTTTGGTTATAATATTCTAACTCTTTTTTAGAGACAAACCGATGAGAATACACTAAACATGTGAATCTATTCAATGTTTGAATATAGGTATCGCTGGGAGTGAGAACTATGAGGGCATCCTAAAGGTGCATGTGGACATATGACTATCTTGAAGTGCTCAAAGCGAGCAATAATGAAAAAGATGATAGTGGGACTATGACGGCCCTAGTAGCCAAGAGTTGTAGACAAACCATGTTGGGAGGCTCCATGGTTGAAAGGTATGGAATAGACCGGAGACACTAAGTGTCATGGCCAAGAAGGGTTGGTCCATCATTCACGGTGAAGTGAAAGAGGCTAAGAGCATGAAACCACAGCGGTGGTGTGGGTTCCAAGATGGAACAAGACAAAGAGGGTAAGAACTCTTGTTGCTCTCTCTTTCCTTTTCTGATTATATATATATATATACTTATGCATTGTGAAAACAGAAGATTGTTGAATGCATGTATGACTAAAAATATAATGTGTTTATTTGCTTAAAATAAATTGTGGATGCTGGAATAGTTAATTCCCTGCCCAAGAATGGACATGAATGAGCTCATGTGCCTGTTGGGAAGGCATGAAAAGTATGAAAGTTTCCTTGAGAATACTTGGACTACCATGCCAATTGGGCAATTAATTGACTGATTTTAATGCCTATATTATGCTTGGTCTAATAGAATTTCAATGATGCATTTCACAGGTCAGAAAAGTGAAATCCAGTTGTGCACATTAATCATGGTAGTAGACCAAAAGCTGTTGGACTTAGATGGAAGTATCCTTCAAACAAATTCCAAGACCCAAGAAAATCTTGGAGAGATGCTTAAGATACAGAAAAGGAAGAATGAGATGAACCACTAGATTTTGCAAGACTCTATTTGTTTGCAAAAGGAGGTAAAAATCCTTCTGGGAGCAATCTGTAAAGGAAAGAAAAGTGGATCAATGATGGGGAATTCATCCAATTGGTCCATTAAGAAAAATTCTAGGCATGAATACTCAAAGGAAATTGAGCAGGTAAAGATGAAGCATCCAACGAAATGTTGGAAATGCAGAAGACATCATTATCGTTGGGACTGCCCAACGAGGGAACATCAAGAGGGTAGCATCCACAAAGTTCCTAGACTTGGGAATGAGCCGAAAGCTGAGAACCAGTAGGAGAAGCTTGTGGAAGCCAAAGGAATTGGTCCTGAAAGTTCAAAGTAAATAATTGAACGTGGGACAGGTCTACAAAATTTTGAAATTTTGGATATGTATTCCTATGTATTGGAACACCGAGGATGGTGTTATTCCAAGGGGGAGGGGAATGTAACATATTGGTTTTGACCCCATTTTCATTAAATATACATGATGTATATATTGTAATTAATCATGGTATGGATCTAAAGGCAAAGGCCCCACCATCAATTTGGTTTTGTTATGTTTCAGAAATTGGGATCATTGCTGATGGTATATCATGCTATTTGAAACATTATAGTTTTGGAATCATGTAAATATGCCCATTAATTAAAATGAACCTAAAACCAGCTACGACGGTGCAATGATAATGAAAAGGGCATGATTTTACTAAGGATAAGGGGGGGGATTGTTAAACCTTGAGCCCATGGGTGAAAAGCCATGTGTCATCCACCTTTTTGACTTGTCACCTTCCCTTGTCTCATCCAACTACAACATTAAAGGTTATGCTGTTAGTTGGGGCAGTTATTGCTGGTGAATGGAGTGTGGTAGGACTGTCAGTCCTTGCCCACATGTGCACTCCACCAGTAGGTTGACCATCACATTGGCAGGAAAAAACACTACCCCATCTTGGCATGCGATTTTCCCATTCTCTCCACGACTACATGGGACGCTTACACTCTCCCACTCTCCCAAGCTTGTTCATCCTCATGCACAGGTGGAGTTCTGGCTCATCCTCACACAGACAGTGGTCCTTTCACCTTCTCATGCATAGGCTTCTGCGTCATTTTACCCAGGAAGCAAGTGAGGAGTCACTTCTTTTTCCACTATCACCCATGATTTTTTTGTGCAGATCCATTCATGTTCGGGAGGCGGTGTGTATGTGTGTTTCCATATAGATTTGGGGTTCGGCGTATGTGTTTTCCCTGCCCAGTTGAGAACCTGACTTTCCTCTTCCATTTTTGGGTTGTGTAATTGTCTCGTTGCTTCATTATTGAGTCAGGGGCTGTGTTTTTCCCCACATTGTTCGTTGTTGTAGGTTTGAGTTACTTTTGGGATGCTGTGGCTCTTATTGAGTCATTTTGGCCACGATAGGGCCAAGAATGACTCAAGGATCATTTTTCCCTATCAAAGCTATGAACCACTTGTTGGCTACATGTATGCAGTGGTTGGTCTTTGGACTGTGATGGAGTGGGATGAAGGCTTGGTTTTCTTAACAAACTTGGGGGTGTTTGGGAGCTACACAGATAGAGCTAGAGGGCTGGCTTTCTTCTCCACAACCCTAGAGTAGCACTAGAAAGGGGGGTTAGGGCCTGAGGGACTGTGTAGCTAAGAAGCGACTAATTTCATGGTGTTGGGTGTGTGTGGGTGTCCTATAAGTTAGGCTAGTTCTAGTGTAGGAGTCCTTAGCTCTTCAATGATCTCCCCAGCTTAGCATTCAGCTTTTCCCAACTGTTTGATAGCTTGATAAGCCCTACTATGTTGGCTTGGCTGATTTGTGTACCTTGGATATTTGTAATCCTGCTTAGTCCCTTATTCCTCGGGGAATCATTCCTATCTTAGGGGTGGCAGTGTTCCTGATATATTGATGAGCACGTTGGCCTATGGTTTGGCCAAACATTGCAGTGACATAGCTGGTTATGGGATGAATTCTACATAAGATAAGCATTCTTGTCTATTTCATCTCTACAATTATATTTGATGTCTAATGAATTATGATGAACATGTTGAATTCTTGAATGAACGTATGTTTGCTTCCGTTGTGTATGTGAATGATTATGCATCTTAGCATGTTTTATGTTTTAAGCATTTTATATATGTTCATGTTCATGGGGCGGTTTGTTGGGATGTTTACGGTTATGGTAGCATCCTATTCACCGGTCATAGGGTCGAGGATGTTACACCCTCCTATTTTATATCAAACCTCCCTATTAGGAATATTTTTGTCCCTAAATGCTTATTGGCAAAGGAGATGGAAGAATGCATCCCCATCTTTTCGTCGCAAGTCTACTACCCCAATAGATATGAAGGATTCCTATGAATTAATTGTCTCAATTAGTATTCATGTTTATCCTTATTTCAATACAAGAAGAGATAAACCCACTTCATAACTTAGGATAAAATATTTAATCAATTTTAATTAATTTCCTACCCACTAGCCTAGATAGTTGGCATCCACTTGCACTACATAGTAAACACTTGCCATATATACCTCAAGAACACTTTAATATTGATTCTGGGTTGATCTTGTCCATTTTATTGACTTCCAGAATTAGTAACTGCGCTTTCCTGCATATTCTATATTTTACTATTTTATTCCATCTTTTTTGTGGATAAGGTAAAGCTACGGTCAACTAGGAAACTGCTATCTTTTGTTGCCAACCCATCTTCCATGATTTTCTCTCCATTTTCTAGGATTAGTATGTTTTTCCATCACTCTTGGAAAATCACTCATGATTTTTCTAATTTGTGAGTTCCTTTAATGATTTGGGAAGTTCTTTAGCCACCTATGGGGGTTTATCATATTTAGTAAGTCTATCTTTTTGATATCGACGAGTTGTCTCCAATACAACTCGATCTTACCTATCACGGATGTGCTATTTATGAACACTCTTATTTACATTATTCAATGGGATATTAAACTCCAATATTCATCTCTTCATTCATGTGATTCTGTCTCTTTTCTTTTCTCTATTTTTCTTGTGTATGCTTGTGAGAATTATCTTAGTAGCAAGATCTATTTCCAGGGCTTCTTCTTATCATCTTTACTCATATAATTGGAGATTATATTTATACATGGTATCATATAAAAATGTTTCTCAAGTTATACAGAGTTGAGGAGCTATATGTTCTCTCCATCAAAGCGCATCCAGTCTCCTATTCCTCTCTGAAGAAGTGCTTGATTTAAGCTTACAAGGTTTTTCTCCTAGTTTTATTTTTTGCAGGTTGCAGAGAGTTTCTTCTTGAACGCGTCAACTCAGCAGTATGGAATCTTCTTCAACTATAATCCTAATTCCCTTCAACTATCACGAATGGATATCCAAAATTGGAATTCTATTGCATAGTAAGGGACTATATAGAGTTACTCTAGCTTTGGAGAATGAGCCCAATGCTGTAATTAATAAAGCTAAGTGGTATAATAGGTTGGATGAAGCCTATGGATTGATTTTACTCATTATTTCTCTTGATCCACTCTTTCATCTAGATGGTTTGACCACTCCAAACCAAGTACAGACCAAACTTGAGTCTCTCTTTGGGGTTCAAGGTGAGTTAAGAACACATCAGTTGGAGATTGAGTTATTCTCAATGAGTCCAAGCAGTTTCGATTCTATTGAGGGTTTATTCACCAAATTCAAGTCACTTGTTCTAATTCTCAAATGTGGTTGGGTTTATAATAAATATGATCAACTAATCATTTCCATTCTTTCTAAATTGGGTTCTGAATATTCATTTTTTGTGTCCATTTTTCATGCTACTAGGCTTGGTGTTTCTAATTGGAAAATGCCTTCTTTGTGTAATTTATTTGATTAACTAACAAATGATCAAGAAAAATTGATCCATATGGATGATATTAGATTTTCCAATGGAAACGATCATGCTCTTATAGTTCAAGGAAGAAATAATACCAAATTCAAAGAAAAGAAAATTGTGAAATAGAAGAAGCCAAAGTCAAAAATTGAAGATGAGAGTTTCAAGCCTACTGATGAGGATTCAGTGAACAAGGTTAAGAAGAAAGGGAGCAAATCCAAGTGTTCTTATTTCAGCAAGGTATTTCATCCAGATAAGAAATTTTTCAATAATAACATGGACATCATGTCTCATATTCTTGAGAAATAGAACATCAAAGTTCTAGGTGAGCTAGAGAAGCCTGATGATTTCTCAAAACACCGTCATAGTGCACAGTTCCAAGGTGATATAAACTATGCCCTAAGTTTCATACTTAAATCCTTTCATCATGTATCTGATATAGATTCATTTTATTTATATAATAATCAGAAATATATGATCCTTTCTTTGATAATCCACCTATCAGTCTCCTAGATTCATCGCTCAATAATTGTGTTTTTCCACTAGATACTTACTTGTCCTTAAGAAGCTCTTCCTCAATCCATAATTATGATTGAGAAGCATGTTTTCAGGATGATATACATTGCATGAAATCATTCATACCACCATCCATACCATCTACCATACCTTTGAATACTCCTAAGACTATACAAATCCCAAGTTCACTAGTTGGTTCTTCATTGGTCTCTTATGCAGTGTTACTTAAATTACATGGTTTGAATTCTTTCTTATATTTGAATGGATGGTTATCCATGAAATTAGTCATATTTTTAATGATATTAAACATGTTTGGATATATTATAAACACTTATGGTTTAGATATCAAGTCCATTCATCATTCGTATTTTTACACTCATTATTTTTCCCCGGTTTCTCAAAGTTTTCCTAGTCTAGACCTATATCCTCATGGAGTCACTAAAGCCTTTGTATTTGGTATTAAATATGATAATGTTTTTTATATATCATATTTTTATCATCCTCATATCAGATCTGGGAAGGTTTTACATTAGATTGGAAGAATGACATGTGATTCGCATCACAATCTTGGAGCTATTCGGGGAATTGAGTGGGTAACATTTTGTCTTAATTTTTGTGCTATTTGGGAAGGAGTATGCACATATAAATTTTCCATTTCAGATTTTGTTTTTAGATCATATTTTTTTACTAGAAATAAGCATTTAGATAATTCTCCTACTTCACCACTTGATGAGATACCGGGAGTCTCACCTCTTCTTTCTTGCAGATTCTACACTCTAGCACATGATCATGGAGTTCACGATTTGTTAATAAAGTATTTAAACAAGAAGAAGTTCATCCATCTCATTCAAGTGAATATAAATACCTACTAAAGAATAGTTATTTCAATTTTTCTGCCTTTTCCTTTCTTAACAAAGGATTTTCCCCATGTGGTTTTGCCTCTTTCCTCACTTTTTGTGTCAAAATTTCTTCCTTGATGCCAACTCTTTGAATATTATTCCCATAGAGTTCACTGTAAGCATATGAAGAGATATTTCAATGTGATATTTATTCACTTAATAATGTCAAATCTCTCATTTAGTGCAACTTTATTTATGATACTAATGCGATGACAATGCTATGAAATATTTATATCCATTGTAGATCTATCAATCTATTAATTTTTTCTCTTTGATTTTGTGTTCAAGCATATTATACTTTGTGCAACAAATATTTCCATTTGGAACATTTTGAATTGTAAATGAAGCGAATTTTACCTTTAAATGTCTAATATAGATCCATATCTAATGTCGCCATAGGTTTCTCTTAAATTAGAGAAAACAATTATACATTTGATCTTCAATGAAATAAGACTGTGTGTGAAGAATTCATTTCACTACCCACATAACTCTAAAATATCTTTTCATGTGATTTTTAAAGTAGCATTGCTTAAAAAAGATATTGTTATTCCTTGTACATTAAACTGAATGTATTGATAAATTTCAATTTGAGAATTATTAAATTATAGTTTTATATCAATATTTTTATTTATTTAGACATATGGAAATTAAATATTGATAGACTGCACATTTAAAGTTATATGAATGATCTAGTTATAATGGAAAATAAATTTTATAAGAACATGGAATTGAAAGATGTGTTAATGGCATGTTTTAGAGATTCCCACATACTCTCAACAAAAGTCTTGTTTGGAATCACACATGGTGTTTTAAACATGCTCGTGTTTCCTTCGCTTCAACTAAACATCGAGTCTTTGAACACTGTATCTTTGTGTATCCATGCATAATTTAAAACAATTAAAATGCCATGAGGCTACAAAAATAAAAATGCACAGCTCAATTCAACAATATTAACCATTAATTGAACATAGAAACACAATTTTTAATTTCTTGTCTTTCTATTCAACTTAAAAATTACAAATTACAATCATAGGCCTAGAAGCTGGAATTATCAAAATTACCATGAAAAAAAAATTTAAAATTTCCCTCATGGTCTCAGTCTCAAGAATGGATTTACATTCATAATTCAAACCCATAAATTGTTTTTTATCTCCTTGGATGCACTGTTTTCTTTTTGTTCTCTGTGGTTCCGACGAATTCCCAACTTTCAAACATTATTTCTCCCCCTCTCTTCACTATCCTCTTGCCAAATTCTTCATGGACCTTCTTAAAAAAAATCCTTTCTCTTCAATATGTTAATGAACCATACAAAATATCTTCTTGGCCACTATATTTTTCTTTTCATTACTAAATGGAGTTTTTATGTCCTCTTAATGGACATGGAGTGAGTAACTTCTAAATGGTGTCAAGAACCCCCTTCATTTATTTCCAAATCAAAACTCAATATATTATCCATTTATCGTAAAACATTCATGGGATAATATAAATGCCAAAGTTAATATTTATGATTTTTCCGAGCTTCTATGTGGATCTTTGTCACTAGTTCCATCCCTCGCATTCATGTCGTTGGAGCACTTCCTTCCCACATGCATTCAAAATATATCCTTGTATACTAATGACTATAATTGTTTTGGTGGGTTAATCAGGGCCATTGGTGGCCCTCCTCCCTGGCTTGTGTTTTGATACCACTCTTTTCCACAAATGGATCCTCCTGCGTCATGTCTGTATTTCTATTATGAATCCTACAATTATTTTATAATATTGAAATTTCCTGAGACCTCCAAGATATTGGTGAGAAGCATAGAAACACTTCTAGTGAATGAGCTTGACCATATAGATTTATTTTGGAATTTTTCATAGAATTTACTAAAATAAATTTCTAGATATATACCTAAAATCATAAGAACAAATGTAGCTATTAATACTATAGATCTTTTATCGGAATATTTTTGAGCTCTTCACCTTCAATTTTGTTGTTTCTCTCTCCTCCTTTCTTAAATGTGAAACATTAAAACTTCATTTCTCATATTGTTCTCATTTCATTTCCCGTTACTTGTTTATGGTAACATAGATTGTAACATTAACACAGTTTGTTCTATAGTTATTGATTTCATCTGAAGTTGCAATTTTATCCACTACAACATTTCCAACCCGGCGAAGGAGATCAAACCCTATGAAATCTGAAATTTGTCAATGTAATATTCTAATTTCAAATATAAAGCAATTCCTATTAGTCTCATTGGCTTATGTCTTTTAAAGATTAATTTTATACATTTTACAATCCATTTTATTTATTTGATTTTGGTGACATCATGGTCACATCAGCATTACATTATCCAATTTAATATTCTCAAAGCGGGGTCTATTCGGGTACATAGGGTACTCCAAAAAGACCGAACACCTTCAGATACCACTTCACACAAACAGATCACAGATCAACACACCAATGTTTGTCACATGGTTAAAACCCTCGAGAGGGAAACAGTCGATGGCCCCAGCCAAATAGCTACTTGGAGAAATTTATTATGCAAAAGAAAGAATGTTACATGAGCTTCTCATAATCGATCAACTAGCCAAGGACCCTCTATGCTCTTTAAATAGAGATCATAGACCAATCGGGTGTTAAGCCATGGATCAATGGTAGGTATGATCTAAGAGAAGTTGAATTGTTGGATCACTCTATGTCTAGAACATATCATGACCGTCGGATTAGAACATTTACAAATGCATACTAATGCATACTAAAGAAACACACTTTTACCTAATGGATATATTACACAAGTTGATCTTAACTAACTCCTAAGTGTCTAAATATCCTAACATCCCCCCTTAAGAACAACTTGGGATAGGATTGAAGGATTTACAAAGGTGACACTATTAGGAGAAGGAAGGAGGCATTAGAGCCTATCCCCTCTTAAGGACACATTCCTGAACTCCTAACATAGACCAAAGTTTAGAAAACTTCGCTTCTGTAAGAGACTTGGTGAAGATGTCTGCAACATGAACATCTGTAGGGAAATAGAGAACTTCAATAACACTATCATGAACAAGATTTCTGATGAAGTGCATGTGTAGCTCAATGTGTTTGCTGCGCTGATGTAGAACCAAATATTTGGCAAGCTTGATGGCACTTTGATTGTTGCACCAAAGTGGAGTAGGCTGCTGCTGCTCGAATCCAAACTCTAAAAGGATCTGTCAAAGCCATAAAGATTCCTGACTGGCATTAACTGTGGCTCGATATTCTGCTTCCACTGAAGAAAGAGCAAGAGCTTGTTGTTTCTTACAAGCCCAAGTGATAGGTCCATATCCCAGACTAAAAACATAACCTTCAGTAGACTTTCAATCATCAGGATTGTTGGCCCAATCTGAATCAGTGAAACCAACCAACAAAGGTTTCCCCCCTATACTGTAATGAATCCCAAACTGAATTGTACCTCAAATATATTGAAGTATTCTTTTTGCTGCTTTCCAGTGACTTTCATGAGGAGTTTGCATATAACAGGAAACATGACCAATGGAAAAGGAAATGTCAGGACGGGAATGAGTCAAGTATAAAAGACTAAAAACAATCTGATGATACAAGGTGGCATCTACTTCAAGGGAAGTACAAGTGGAAGAAATTTTGAATCTAGACTAGAAGGGAGAAGGGGCTGGTTTACAATATTCCACGTGGAAGTGACGAAGAAGGTCACAAGCATACTTAGACTGGGAAAGAAAGATTCCTTCTTTGGTTTGCAAGACTTGGAGACCAAGAAAATAATGCAAATGTCTTTAGTCTGACATTTCAAAATTTTGCTTAAGATTGGATTTCACATGGTTTATAAGGTTAGGGTCACTACCAGTAAGGATAAGATCATCAACATAAAGAACAAGTATGATGAGATGGTTTCCTACTTTCTTGGTATAGACATCGGGGTCAGAATGGCATCTAGAAAAACCAGTGTCAAGGAGAAAGCTATCCATTTTGGCATACCAAGCTCTAGGAGCTTGGTTAAAGCCATATAAGGATTTATTAAGGAGACAAACAAGGCTAGAGTTATTCTGAACATATCCAGGAGGTTGTTCCATGTAAATTTTCTCATGTAAATCACCATGTAGGAAGGAATACTTGACATCCATTTGATGGACTTCCCAATTATGTAAGGCTACAAGGGAAAGAAAAAGGCGGATGGAGTTCATTTTTGCTACAGGGGAAAAGGTTTCATTGTAGTCAATCCCTTCAACTTGGGAAAAACCTTTGGAAACTAACCTTACCTTAAGTCTTTCAACACTTCCATCTGATGAATACTTAGTTCTGTAGACCCATTTACATCTGACAAGTTTTCATCCTTTTGGAAGAGGAACAAGATCCCAAGTATCGTTCGTCATTAAGGAATGATATTCTTCATCCATAGTTGCATCCCAATCTAGATTTCCTAAAGCTTCTGCAAAATTTTGTGGATCATGATTCTCATAAACTTGAGCCAAAAGAGAAGAGGCTCACTGAAACTGAGAACGGGTTTGATGTTGATCTCTAGGATCACCTACAAGATCACCAGTTGCTTCACATGTTGAACGGACACATTGAGGAAGTATTGGTGCCGGTGCAATTGGAGGAACATAAGCAAGCAGAGGTGGATTTTCATCCTCACTGTCATCATTAGAAATTGGAGTTGGAAACCTATCAAGGAAGTTGGAAGAAGAAGAAGAAGGCACAATCGCCGAATCAAGCTCGCAGGCCAAAGATGGCACACCCGCCAAGTTAGGCTCACAGGCCAAGAGATTTTCATCAAATTTAACATCTCTTCTAATGATTATATCATGTGAATGGGGCTGAAGAAGTATATAACCTTTTACATCTTTAGAATATCCAACAAATATGCACTTTTCACTTTTAGGCTGCAATTCTTTCCGTTTTTCATCTGGAATGTGAGCCCATGCTTCACAACCAAACACACAAAATTGACTTACATCTGGTTTAATTTTAGTCCATGCTTATTCCGGTGTTATACCTTGTAAAACTTTAGTGGGTGTGCGATTAACTATGTAATTTGCACAATTTATGGCCTCAGCCCAATATTGAAGACTTAGTCCCTTAGATTGGATCATACAATTAGCCATTTCTTTTAAAGTGCGGTTCTTTCGTTCAGCTACACCATTTGTTGCGGTGTATATGGAACAGTGTGATGTTATTGGATTCCTTGTTCAGTGCAAAAAGTAGTGAACTTGTTGTTAACATATTCTCCTCCATTGTTAGATCTTAACTTAATAATTTGATGACCATATTATTTTTCAATAAGTGCCTTGTAGGCCAAGAACATGTTAAATACTTCGCTCTTAAGTTTTAGGAAGTAAACCCAAGTGCGTCTGGAGTAGTCATCAATGAAAGTTAAGAAATATTTGAAACTAGAAAATGAAGCATATGGAAGAGGGCCACACAAGTCACTATGCACAAGCTCCAAGTGAACCAAGGCGTGCTAAGAGGCACGTTTGTCAAAACTGTCCCGATGATGTTTTCCGAGTACACAACTAGAACAAACACCATCCTTGCAAGATACCAGTGGAAGACCAATCACCATATTGTCTTTACATAGTTGTTGCAATAAGCGATAATTTAAGTGACCAAATTGCTCATGCCAAAGTTTTCTCAAGTTATCACTATGAGCAACAAAAACTGAAGAAAAAGGCGATGACCCAAAGTTGTTAAATTTGTACAACCTAGTAATATCATCAACAGTTCCAGTAGCAAGGACATTTTGAGGATTTTTAAAACCCTTTATTACAACTTGGTGAAGTGTAAACATCACATTTTTACCTTCACCTGAATGATTAATTTGATAGATTGATAAAAAATTGCAGAAAATTTTTGGAACACATAGTACATCACTGAAATGACCATTTTCTACTGAAACTATTCTAGATCCTACAACACTTAGAGATCTATCATCACCAACAAATATTTGTTTGGTGTTAAATTCATGCATAGTAGAAAAGATGGCTTGATCCTTAGCCATATGATAAGATGTGCCAGAATCAATGAGCCATTCATTTGAAGTAGAAGAAGAAGATGTAGTATAAGAGTAACTAGAAGCACAAAGTGCATGTCCATGAGTGTTAGATTCTAAAGATGAATCTAGGATAATGTGGTGCTTATTCATTGCTACTTCCAAGGCTGCCATCTTCTTAAAACATTTAGATTCATCATGATTATCTTTCCCACAAAAATTGCAATGACGCTCAGTCTTCTTTCCTTTCTGCTTGGATCCTTTGTCATTTTTTGAAGAAGGAGATGACTGAGAGGGTTTGGGACCCTTGTTGTTTGGCTTATTATTGCAAAAATTTTGTTTCTTGGGAGGCTCGGACTTTTCTTTCTGTTGGGACAAAAAGGTTTTCCTAGATGTATCTGCATTGTTAATTATTCCAAGATGAATGAGCTTATCTTGCTCTCTAATTAAGGAATCACAAAAGGATTCAAGAATAGGCTCTTGATAGATAGATGTAGTCAAGGATTCTTTCATGGAATAGAATGTAAAAAAAAGAACAAAATATGCAGGTCCAAGTTTGGAAAGAATATGATAAATACATTGTTTGTCTTCTTTCTTAATCTTGCATTCTACACATAAGAGTCTAAGAGTTTTATACTTAGATAAATAGTATTGAATGCATGAAAAATCATTTGGATTCAAGGAAAGCAACTCATTCTCAAGTTAATGACCCCGAATTTCATTGTGTTTACCAAACACAGATTCCAACTTTTCCCAAGCTTTATCAGGTTCATCAATGCCATATATGTCGAATCGCAAATCAGTAGAGATTGACATCCCAATCAATCCAAAATATTCATCACATCTATTTTCTCATTTAATTTTATTATCATCATCAGTGGGTTCTATTTCTTTTCCTGAGGTTATACTGAAAAGTCCCCTATTTCGCAGAACATCCTCCATATGAGATTTACATGAGAAATAGTTAGAATTTGTAAGTATAATATCACAAGGGGCGGCCATACTATAAAATAATGTCTGAAAAAATAGAAACTACCTATCTGGATGCAAAGAGATCGAAAAAATATGCGGTTTTAAAAAAAATGGCACTTAAAACGGATTCCGGATGATGAAGTTATGCTTGATCAAAGAAAATGTTGAAGATGTCTCCAATAGTGACGTGGTAGATATTAACTTGACCAAGTAAACAAAAAAAATCCCCCTCTTCCCAAGATCAACCTTTGACAATCACTTTTACAATAAAGTTGCTTTGAAGTGAATCACTTTTGTATAATAAGTGATGTTCACTCTTACAATAATGTGACTTTTAAATAGTGCGGCAATAAATTAAAAAACTTAAGTGACTCACTTTTATTTTATTTTATTTATGTGAGATGCACTTTTACAATAAAGTAATTTGAAAATAGAAATTGTATGCACTAAAAAGTAGCTTGATAAGACTTGAACTCAAGATTTATCAAGGTGTAAAGCAACTTTGGACCAAGTGAGTTAAGTTTATAAGATACGTAAAAGTATGGAAAGAGGAAGGGTTTTTTTTTTTACTCTTCTCTCTCGTTTTCCGTGCTTGTTTTTTTCACTGCAAATCACAAAAAAAACCGAAAAACAAAAACAAATTTTTTTTTTCCACACAATGGGGTTAGATCTAGGTTAGCTTACCCAGAAAGTCTACGTTTTCAAGTTTTCTTGCTGTTTCTGATTTGCTGTGATCACACAAGGTGCACGACAAAGAGTATATGTAGCTGAGAAGACAAGAAAAAAAAACTTTCCCTTACTATTTCTGATTCGCCGCGATCGCGCAAGGTGCACGGCAAAGAGCATACACAGTCAGGGAAAACAATGGTCTAAGACTAAAACATAAAAAATCTAATAATAAAATGATAAAATATGAGATATTTAAAAGAAACAAATCCGTCACTATAACATTATACCTTCAGATTTGCCGAAATGGGTGTTTCTGGAGCAAACGGAAACGGTTTTCGGTGAAACAAAAACTGTTTCCAAATGGAAATGACACTCAGGACGCAATGGAATATCTCCCACATGACACAAATGCATAGAAAATATAGAACCAAAAACCCTTTCAAAGTTTCGGTAACATCAGTTCCATATCTTGATCAAAACCGAAAGCGACTCTTCATAAAAGCTCTGATACCATGTTCGGGTACACAAGGTACTCTCAAAAGTATAAACACCTTCAGATACCACTTCACACAAATAGTTCATAGATCAACACATCGATGTTTGTCACGTGGTTAAAACCCTCGAGAGGGAAACAATCCATGACCCGAGCCAAATAGCTACTTGGAGCAATTTATTTTGCAAAATAAAGAAAGATACATGAGCTTATCATAATCAATCAAATAGCCAAGGACCCTCTATGCTCTTTAAATAGAGATCATAGACCAATCAGGTGTTAAGCCACGGATCAATGGTAGGTATGATCTAAGAGAAGTTGAACTGTCAGATCACTCTATGTCTAGAACATATCATGACCCTTGGATTATAATGTTTACAAATGCATACTAATGCATACTAAAGAAACACACTTTTACCTAATGGATATATTACACAAGTTGATCTTAAATAACTCCTAAGTGTCTAAATATCCTAACAGCGTCCCATTGAAGGGTCAATCAATCCTTTCTAGATCATAGAATTTTCTTATAAGGGATGGCCAACATATGTTCACTGCCGTGCTCTTGTGGGGAAATAGAATGGAGGAGGACACGACTGACTCATTCTAAATAGTGCTGACCTATATTTTCACTTGTATGTTGGACATTGGTGGCCTAAAATGACCCTTATTAATCATAAACATCTTGAGGAAAGATTCACTATGAACGGTTGGTCTCCCATTCAAGGGATTCATTTATAGTTTAATCCGATAAAAGGGTTTGCATATAATTCACTTTTCATCCATAGTATTCAACTCTACATTATCTTTCGTATCTTACTCTTGATGGAGAAACAGGAAAATACATATCATACACTTTTTAACTTCATATTAAACTACTATAATTTATGTTATAATAATAATTTTAGTGAACATTACAATGAATTCTAGAACTTATGTCTTATTATATAGTTTAATGTGATGGAAGGGTCAGATGATACTTCCCTTAGAATACATAATATAATCTCTTTACTTTCCATCGTATTGTTCCAGTCAGGGATAAGATAGAGAATACGGGTCTGAAACTTGTCATTTTATTTTCTAATCAGTTACTATAATTTGACGTTGTATGAATCAAAGAGAAATTTAAATGCAATTAAACAATGAATTTCTTAATATATAGTTGAATCCGATAAAAGGGTCTACTGGTACTTTCCTTTGAAATCATAATAGTCATCTATATATCACCTCATAAGACATCCAACCAAAGTGAGTATAAGTAAATCACCAGCCATCAAATTCCCTTGGCCTAGGTTCACACCAAGGTTCGATTGAATATATTCTAGGGGGTTATTGTGTCGCTTAACATGGAGAAATTAGACTTTCCTTAAGTCTTCAACAAAGGAAAGAATTCTCTTTTTCACTTTCCCTATCTCTGAATTTTTTCCTTCCTAGAGGTTTTGTGTGAATTGAATGAAAATCTAGGATTCCATAAAGACCTTAAAGTCTTGGATACTAAGATATTGCATAAGCTCAATACCTTGCATAAGATACTCCCACTCATCTTGGTTATTCATCCTCCACCCCAAACCCCAAGCGAAGGAGTCTACTTGCTTTCCACCAAGGTAAATAATGACCCCTCCTACACTCCACCCCCCCATTGTTCTATTGTTGTATCTTATAAAAGGGTCATATAAAACTTCCCATCACATCAATAATATTCATTTCTTCATCAACTTTCCTAGTTCCCTTGTCAGGGAGAAAACTGAGTATGTGCGTAATCCTTTGTATGCAGTTGAATCCATTAAAATGCTTGGTCGATACTTTCTTTTGCATCTATAATATTCAACTCTCCGACATACTTTTTTAACTATTATTGGGGAGAATACGAAGAATGTGGTTGTGACTATTATTTTATTTTCTATTCATTATATATATTTTACGTTCAAGAATCGGAGATAACATTACATACAATTCTTAATCATGTGTCTTCTTCTTTTGTTGAATCCAATCAAAAGGTTGGGTGACACTTCCATTCAACTTCATAATATTTATCTATACACCGTCTTCTTGATTCTCTAGTAGAGGAAAGCACACAAAAGATAAAAAGGGAGGTGACATCCAGAATTAGATGAGTAGAACATGAGGAAACCTACTGAGTGGGATCCTAGAATACTTCTGAAGGGCCATAGAGGGAAGAACTAACAATATATAGGATTGAAACTTAGTATTGAAGTTATCTAACCAACACCATCCAATCTGCAACACCACTTTAGCTATCCAGACATCAATACTCCATGCCATCAGGTTTCTCTAACTACCATATATAAATTGTATCTTTATATAGTTTATTTGTTTGAATTTTAAAATTTGTTGTTTTAGTTTTATAAGGGTATATATGATCAAGATAGAAAAAAAGGAAACTACAATCAGGATTAGATGAATAAATTCTAGAGATGTTGGAAATTTTTAAAGTGACCAGACTAAACTACTGGCTTTCATTTTTGTAAACTATATTGTTGGATTGTTCATCCATAACCTCTCTCTATTATAAATTGTCTATGTTTTTGTTAGAATTTTTTTTGTGATATCTAATCGTGAATATTAATTGTTGGAACTCAATTTTATTACAACTGGTGAGATCCCTTTGGGGTTATTTTTAATGTCTAATTGTGACCTTTGACCATTGGAGGCTGATTACTTTGTTGCTTATATTTTAATTATATTTCTCATAGAAGTAATGGAAGTGAGGAACCAAGAGGGTGTCAACATTCTCCATAATCATACTTGTAGTGTACATTATTGGGATCCTAATGTAGAATATTCCCACCACATTTTCCTTGAAAATAAAGATCGATTGATACTTTCTAGTGTATTTAGTAGATGGTTTCCCCAACCATACATACAATGCACATACAATGCATATACAATGCACTCACCAATGCGCATAATGAAAATATATGTGCAACACTATTTTAGCAATTGTTGTATGTCCTATGTACTTGCTATTGCTTCCATTCTTCTAGGAGGATATTTCTTTCAAATGGGTTATACAATGTGCTGCAATTTGTACCACTAGATGTTAAGGAATTGGGAGTTTTAATTCATGAGGTATTCATACAATGTGAGAAATATTGTTTGTTATAATTCTCTCTGCAAACATGGTCTACAAACTACATGCTTAACCGTAATAGTACTCCATTAGATGTGATATTAGAAAAAAATGAAAAGGAAACTACAGTCAAATTTTGGAAAACAATAAAAATTCAAATACCACTCTTGGGGGTTGGCAGGTTTCAGCTTAGGCTACATTGGTGTTGACACAAATAATGTTGTAGAGATTGAAGGGATGATCCATGGCCTGGTGTTGGTGATACAGAGATGATGGAATCCCCTAATTGTGAAAGAATACTCAAAGGTTATCCTAGACATGGAAAAGCACATCCATGATGGCATGTCGTGCTCCAAGGTGGCTTCAAACTAGATGTTGGAATGTTGGTTGAAGAGATTAGTTGACCTCCTACTTCTCAGTTGGCGACATCGATTTACCATGTTTGAATGGATGATAATAAATCCATGGAATTATTAACTAACATTGGGACCATGAATCATAGGAATATTGAGGCTTATTCATAGGAAGAATTAAGTGATGCAATGCTCCAGGAAAGGTGTGAAGGGAAGTTGGATCGAGACATGTCAGATCATGCAAAATAAGGGACAAGTGGTCACTAGGAGATGCAGTGATCGACCTCATGTTCAAATGAATGTGGTACCATCACAACATCTTGCAAGGTGGATAGGTTCAAAGGAAAGGATTCAAACCTTAAGAGGAGGTAGATAGCATTTAGTTTGTGGTGCATAGTCATAGGAAGGAAAATGAGTAAAAAACCAGGTGAATTTGAGGACATAATGGATAGGATACGCGGTAGTACAATTGAGAGGTGGAAATAGATAAAAAAATGGTAGGATGAAAATTATGGCAAGTTATGGCAACATTCTATTTAAATCAGGGAAAGTTGTCTAGATTCCTCATCATTTTGGTAAAATTCCCTACATCCACCTTGTGTTATTCCTGTTAAAAGAAGGGTTCATTATTAAATTCATAGTTATCATGGATGGTGGTGTAGAGGATGGTTGAGGAAGCATGGATAAAAAGAGAAAGTTGGCTTGGGGGGAAGATGCATGTAGGATATATTACATCACAAGGGCCAAGACAGGGCCGGTCTAGGAGACTCATTACTTCAAACATGGTCTAACTTTTGGTATCTAGAATGATATGGAGGTGATTGAGACTAAGCTATGAGAAAATTTGGATGGGGAGAACTTTCAAAAAAAAAAGAAGATCTATAGGACTAGGCCATGGACTCAGGAAACAATGCAAGTTTCCTTGGGATTTATGAGAGAACTATGGCACTTCACTAGATCGTGAATAATTTATAGGGCACGTTCTCTAGGAAAAGAAGATGATGGAAGAAGGGGATGCAATTCCTATTGAATTCTATAAGTCTCATTATTCCAACACCAGCATGCTGAATCAGAAGGTGGATTCCATTATGGATGTGCTGACAGTTCACTTATCAATTCTTTGTCATGCACCATCTGGGGGTTCTCCTGATACTTTCCCAGTTTGGTTCATGTCTCAGTTGATGCTCCTGCTGGTTTTTAATATTATATATGTTTTCATGCATGGTTTCTCTATTCTCTATACATTTCAAATATTGTTACATGTCAGGTTATTAGAAGGATCGAGGTTCATAGTCTCTATTATAGTTTTAGCTTGTTTTTGAAGTCTTTATTGGTCTATTTAGGCATCAATATTTTGGTTCGTTATCATAGAGATTTTTTGTAAACACTCTATGGAGATAAAGTGGGTACATTTTGATGGGTTCAGGTTGTGTATGGGTTTTGAAGAACCTGTTACAGGTTGTTGTCCTAAATTTATGTGGATGTGATATTTTATCTTCCATATAATACAAAAAATATTCTTAGTTACAAAAAATGATTCCTTTGTAAAAAAAAATTTACAAGTCCATACAATCCCATGAAATTCCAAACTAGGAAGCAATTGATTGGAAGGAAGTTGACCAACAAATTTGACGAAACATTTGATGAATGTGGGTCCTTTGCTCAAATTAGCATTGCATGTTGTTGTAAAAATCAATGTACTTTCTCAAAAATTCCTTTCCAGTCAATGGTTTAAAGCTATAAAAATGTGCATCTTATGAATGAAAATTCAAAAATAGATTTTGTATTCCATTATTCAGCATCGAATGCTCTTGTTTCCATACATGGATAAAGAAGGAAGAGAACAATATTTGCAAGGAAATTTGACACAAAAGATGTTTGTCAATTTGTTTGGTATAAATGTTATTGAAAAAAGGAGCACATTTCTCATTTACAAAAAAAACGTTTATAAATGGTGATCTGATGACTGTGAATCCCAACAATGGATTACAATAGCATAGATCAAATACAGTTGCAATATGTGCATGTGTTAATCATATTTTGAATCAAAGTTTGGATAAGTATCCACATTTAAATCGGTCTATATGTCAAGGTGGGGCAAGGGATCCTTTACAATCATTGTCATCTAATATGTCCAAGGTATTATTTCTTAAGATGAATAATGAAGAAATATGGAGGATTGGTATTCCTCCATTGTTCCAATCTTGTTTTGGAAAATTAATGAAAAAATATTTTCTTGATGTTGAAATCACAAAGAAAAAAACTATCCAGAATGTCGAGATTGTGATTTCAGTAAGAATTCCTCTACTTTATTCTAGAGGGTTGGGAAATATTATTTGAATAGAATGTTCATTACAATGCGGATTTATTTTATTTCGTCTCTTTATCTCTGTAGGTTGGCATAAAGTTGATGTTCCCTTAACAATTCTAGTACCAATCTTAAGCTCTCCTCATGCTCCTCTTCTAAATTTGAATAAATAAGGATGTCATCCATAAATACAATGAGGAATATCCCTTTGATCAAGCACATAAATGTAGCTGGTGCATTTTTAACCCAAATGTCACCACCACAAACTCATAATGACCATATCTAGTCCTAAAGGATATCTTTATAATACCTAGTTCCTCTATAATTTTTTATTTTGTGCACTCGAAAATAATTGTCAAGAACGTTGTTGTTTTCCAATCATTCATGTACATTTGTGGCACCAAAATGTTTTTCTATCATTGATTAAAAATTTTCCCATCAATAATTTCCCCTATTCTGACTTTTTAAAGGTGTGCCAATGGACTCCCTAAATAGTCACAATTTGATATTATTGTGGCCCATATTAAATATAGGTATTTGATGCACTGCACCTAGGGATTAAATAATATTATATTCCATGTGTGTAGATGGCCATGATTCAAAGTTGAAATATGTGCAATTTAATCCTCGTTGTTGATGGAGAAGTACATTTACCATATTTTTGTGCACTTTCTCTTGTCGCTAATAGTGATGATCACATGATGAAACTTGTGTGGTAAAATATCAACCCTTGGAGAAATGACCCTTTGTATTTAAACTCATGCATCTTTTATTGCATAAACGGTTAGATATTTCCATATCTAACTTGCTTAATCAATCTAGGCCATTGATGGCATGACCCTCAAATTAACACTTGGGTACTTTTATTTTGCGTGAATGGATCAGATTAAAAGTTGTAAGCTATCCAATCATATCTAAGTTGTCTATGGATTGACCCTTACAATAAACTATGATCACCTTCATTCTGCATGGATGATCACGACCATCTGATGGAATTTTCTCAATGCTATCTAGACCATTGAATTTGACACTCCCCTATGATAACCTAAGATCAGATTGAACTGATTACTACATGGTTATTCCATGTCACCCTATTAAACATGGATGGTACATGACATACCTTTCCATTGGCCAAGGCGGGTCCCACATCAAATGTTTCAAAATTTATATAAACACTTAAATTTATGAATTTCTTCATATATGGTTTAAGTGGGTTCCAAATGGCACTCTTCATGAAACATATGTAAACATGTAAATCAAACTTGTAAAACAAAAAATTTACACTTGGAAAATAGATAATTTCAATGTTCTTTTCCCCTTGATGGAATTTTTCATGTCAATTCATAGATATTTTAACATTGGCATGGGTTCAATCATCTCCTCTTGAACATGATTCAATGCTATAGTTTCGTTGTGTGTTTATGAGAAACAAGATTCTTGTAGAAATAATTAAAATGTTAATAAGGTTCTTATCTTATCATTTATCTCCCAATAGACTGAGTATCGTGAGGGGTAGACCACCAGATAACATAGAGTGTAATTATTACCTTTTGAATATGAATAAATACATCTCCAATTTTTTATTTTTCTTTTGTTGGATTTGAACTATTGATATTTTTTTTCCATGTCTTCAATTATGATCACACTAAAGTAAACTTAGTTCATAGTCTCGATCCATTTGAATAATTCTTCCATTTGTTTCCTTTCTGTTGCAGCTGCAACTTTTCCCAAATTTCTTAAAATTTTAGACCCTCCTAGTTGATTTTGTTGAAGGCCATTTGTTCCTACTCTACTACATGTTTTGATTGTTTGAGGCCAATTTTTCTTGCTATTCGAGATTTCATTTGGGTTTGAGCATGTTGTGGACTATAAGGCTTAGCCGGTTTTACAATTTTTTATCTTTGAAGTTTAAAGTGGGTTTTTCAGTTGCCATTCTTTTGGAAGTCAGTTAGACATGGTGCCAATAATTAAAGTCTTTCGCTGAACCCAGGTTCTATTTTGAAAAAGACCTTGCTTTGCAATTTTTCAGAAAGTGCTTTGACTTGGATCGGAGGTCCAAGGCTGATTGACATCCGCCATTGTGGCCCCAAAATAGGCTAACTGCCCATCGAACTGTTTGTCTTTTCGCCGATGTCCTGTTCTTTGTTTCTCCGATGTTGACTAGTCTGTGGGTTTTCTTGACCTTTTAACTTTCATCGTTGTGGCTATGTAGCTCACTAACCATCTGATGCCTAGAGAAGATTCGACCCCCAACGTTTTATCATGCTAATCTTGGTTCATGTGCCAGAACCCCTAGATTGTAGGTTACCCATTGTTGCAGCTGCGTAGCTCGCTAATGAAGTGATGTCAAGTGTTCCGATTTGCCGATGGGGTTTTTTATATGCCTGCTTCTGAATCATTTTCTTGTTGATTGCTATGAGACTGTATTTGTTTCGTAAGAGACCTGTGTGCCTTGTTTTGGGTTGAAATTCGCACATAAGAACGTAGTTCCAGTTTTCTCTTCTTTAGTACTCATTTTATTAATATTATGGTTTATGTTTATTAAAGATAGTTGGAATAAATGATGAATTCTCGTTTGATCCCAGACAGACATGGCAGTTTTGCTCATATCCCTTTGAATATTATTGCGGCAAAGAATATGCAGTTGGAGGACAAAGCATGTTAAAGAATAAGGCGGCAAAGTCGTTGCTCGAGGAAGAAAATTATAAGGATTTGAGGAGGGACTGAGGAATGGTAGAGCGTAATCCTTAGAGAGAAAAGGTCCAGGCTTTGGAATTTCATCAGTTACCTAGCTATGCCCATTTTTTTTTATTTTTTATAAAAGTCTTTATTTGAAACGTAACATGGAATCATGAGCATTCTCTAAATGAAAAGATTGGAGATCAAAACGGTCGTGGGAAAACTGAAAAGTTTTGAGCAGTTTCTTGTATAAATATAGAGAGGAAAGAGTGAGGAAGGGATTTTTCCTAGAGAGACTTGTAAACTACTTGTTGTAAGAGGAACAATTTCGTTTTGCAATAATAAAATTACAATTTTGCCTGTTGGACAAAGTGTTGTGTGGAATGTTCAAATGTGATGAAATGAACAATGTTGAAGGGGAACTATTTTTCTTTTAGCTGTGTTTCATTAACTGTGAGATCATTCTAACTTTATGAACCTATGTTCTTATATGAATGTTCTCTGTGATTTGTCTTAACATATGAATCTTAGTATTACATTACTCATGAATTGATAATCTTGATCCCT
The DNA here is from genome assembly GCA_001517045.1 of Pseudotsuga menziesii. Classification (NCBI taxonomy): domain Eukaryota; kingdom Viridiplantae; phylum Streptophyta; class Pinopsida; order Pinales; family Pinaceae; genus Pseudotsuga; species Pseudotsuga menziesii. The sequence goes on from LPNX010856661.1 coordinate 254,743, forward strand.
AGGCACAACTTAGTTAATATTGTTTTTCAGTTGTGTGTGATTTAGATGCGAGAGAGTCTAAGACGAGAGGTAAGAACCTGTGCATCACATTGTGACCACTCCTCGCATTCTTCATCAATCTGCATCTTATATAGGCACTTGCATATCATACTTAAAGTAAAAATACAAAAATATACACTGTCGACTGGGCCGCAACTAGTAAAACCCTTTTGTTTTTATTACTTGACATACGGTAGCTGGACCGCAAACTGAATAGATTCCCTACACCAAACAGTCATAGGTTAGTTGGGAATGTTGACTGGGGAGAATCCCTTGTTGCTTTTTCCTGCAAATTTCCAGGCCTCAATAGTTTCTTGTGCTAGAAGGAGGGCCACTAGTGAATGGCTAGACGGGGAAATCCATTTCCTCGAAGTTACTCCACTAGTGATAGTTTTGAAAGCAGTGTATTTCCTTATCCAAATACTAAAGAGAATAGAGAACATTTGTTTTATGTGGAAAACTAAGTAGTCAATGATCTGAGAAGACACACACGGGATTATGTAAAGAGTATTGGAGGATTACCCACTATCCTTGATTTACCGCAAAGAGAATACAAGAAGAAAGATTGTCCTATCTTGGAAGATTCAGTGTTGGTTGGAGATTTGGAAGAGTTATTAGAAGTAGCATTACAAGAAGTTGTTCAGCCTTTGAATCAAGTAGGCCCAAACAAACCTTAGTGTTCTCCCGTGCATACTCCCATTCCTTCACCTCCTCACTCTCCGCCCAAACTCATTGCATGTGTTAATTCCAATTAGCCACTTAACCCACCAAATCCACCACTGGCTTGGAAAGCCAGATCACCCTTGAACTTAACACCTCCGTTGCATGACTTACCTCAAGCTTTTGAAAAGATGCTGCCCAAGTTTGATCCAAATGAGAAGATGTTAGTAGATGACCATTTACAAAGTTTTTATTTGGCAATAGAAGGATGGAGGGCTAGGGAACATGAGGATGTCATTTATAGACTTTTTCTGCATACCCTTAAAGGAGTAGCAACATCATGGTATTTTGGTTTGCCTGCAAACTATATCCCAGAATGGGATACCTTTGAAAGGATTTTTATAAGTAAATATGCAACCCAAAAAACTCACGCGGCTCTCATGAAAGGACTGTGTGCCTTAAAGAAAGAAATAAAAGAGAAGGTGCATAGTTTTACCCAAAGATTTTCAGCTTATCTTAAGAATTTTTCTGAAGCTGACAAATCCTTAGATAAAGTTCTGATTGAGCATTATAATTCAGCTCTAGAACCTGAGTTGGCCATGTTTGCCAAATTGAAATCGAAACCTACGCTAGCAGAGACTTATGAAGAAGCCGAAAGAGTGGAGGCTGAAAAATAAAAGCATCGAAGACTATCCTGAGAAGCCAGGAGAGAAAATTGTTGGGAGGAAAGCTTTGTTATTTACTAATCCTAAAGAGGAGCAATCACCAGACTTCAAAGGAATGGAAAAGATGATGTATAAGATCTCTAACATAATAATAGACTTGGAAAAGGAAAAGGAAGCCCAAAATTTTTATAAGCCTTATTACAATAAAAGGAAATATAACAATCAATCCGAACCCCCTCCGCACGACCCTGCATCGATGAACTTAACAAAGGTGGGGATGGATAAATTTTGCACTTTTCACCAACAACCCTATTTTGAAAATAATTGTCCTCAATGGATAAATTCAATGATGTTGGTTATGAATCAGCTGTTGGATTCCAAATTAACCGAGGATAATGATGAAGAAGGGAAAGACAACAATAAATCAACAGAAAAACAAGAGGACGAGGCCATGGTTTTATGGGATTGTGTATCATTGTTTGATGCGGAGGAAGAAAAGGATCTGAGACATGAAGATATCCTAGAAACAAATGTAACGATGAGAATCCAGGGGTTTATTAAGGAAAATAGTCTTATGCTCCCAAAGATTAAGAAAATTCAAAAGAATGTTAAGAAATTTCAAAAAAACTCCTCAGCTAATAAAATTCTGGAATTTAATCCCACAAGTCAAAATCCAAGGCAGATCAACATGCCTACTAAACCCACTGAAGAGAAAATAAATAATGTTAAAACGAGTGTCATAGAACATAAGATGGATTATGACATCATGGAGGATATTAAAAAGGTAAGGGAAAATATCTCGTTATTTGAGATGTGCAATGTGCCGCAGCAGAAAGAAAAGCTATTGAAAGCACTTGAAATATCAGAGGAGAAACTTCCCACCGACAATCAGCCTCAAGAAGAACAAATTGGTGAAGCAAGTGCGGGAGGTAAGCCTAAATGCAATACTCCGCCTTTTCTCTTGACTTTCGAAATTTTCAACCACAACGTGCACAATTGTCTAGTAGACTCAGGGGCATCAGTCAACGTTATGCCGCTGTCGGTATGCAAAAAGATAAATGGGAAACCTAAACCATCTACCAGGAGGGTCATTAAGTTGGATAGAATGAATGTGAAGGTAATTGGGGAAATGGAGGATGTTCTCATTCGCTTATCTTCAAATGATAAGGTATGTCAATTCATTGACATTGTGGTAGCTAACATGCCTAAAGCTTATGGACTTGTTTTGAGTAGAGATTGGTTGGCAAAGCTAAGTGGATATTTTGCCTCGGACTGGTCACATCTATGGCTACCTTATAAAGGAAGCCCAAATCAAATTAAATTTTTAAGAGTGCCCCACATGAAACACAATGTTACTCAGTTCGAAGAAAAAAATGAACCAGTGAATTCTGTTTTGGGAAATTACTTTATTGAGATAGAACCAAGAAACTATCAAGAGGAAGAAGCCAAAAATACATCAGATGCTCAGCCTAATCTCCTTCATTTTTCATAGGCTGATGAAATTGACTGTAAAATAGTAGACTTAGCTGTAGATGTAGATGTTGTTTCACACACAGTAGTGGTAAGCGATTTTTGGACGCTTTTCTTTGATGGGTCTAAAAATTTGGAGGGGTCAGGAGCTGGATGTGTCCTGATTGATCCTAAGAAAAATAACCATTTTCTTTAATGTAGGTTAGAGTTTGAATGCACCAATAATAGAGCCGAATATGAAGCACTAGTTCAAGGACTAAGAAAAACAATTGAATTGAAGGTAGAAAATATGAAAGTGTATGGGGATTCTGAAATAATTGTAAAACAAATTCGAAATCAAATACATTGCATTTCTCCTCATTTAAAAGCTTATCAAAATGAAGTATGGGGTCTGCTTAAATATTTTCATGCATTTAACATTGTATAGATTCCTAGACTTAAGAATGCAGCAGCTGCCTTGTTGGACACCTCAGCTACGAGGCTTGTGCCCTCTAATAACTGGTGTTCTATTGAATTACTTTTCAGGCCTTTGGTTCCAGATATGATTACCAATCTATGAGTTTTTGATGATGATCAACAGATTCTAGAATGCCTGACAAATGGTGAGACCTTAAATGGGGCGATTATTGATGATGAAGAACACCAAGCTAAGCTAAAATTCAATAATTTTATTCCTAAAGGAGTCAGGACTTTAGAGCGAATGTTTGATATAAACGAGAAATTAAGAAGGCCAGTGAATGTGAATACTCATATCTCATCTCTATAGTTCGAGTTAATTAATTTAGGGACTGAAATTGAGCCTAAATGTGTGAATTTGGGAAAATGTTGCTCTCCAGGTGAAAGAAATAAGTTCATTAGTTTGTTCAAACAATACAAAGATGTTTTCACCCGGATGTATGAAGATCTCAAGACATATGACACCAATATTATTCAGCATGTTATCCCCATCAGATTCGGGGTCAAGCCCTATCAATAGCCTTTAAGGAAAATGCATCCAAAACTGGAGCCTCTAATTCAAAATGAAGTAAAGAATTTGTTGGATGATAGAATTATCTTCAAAGTTAGGCACTCGGAATGGGTTTCAAATCTAGTACCAGTAAGGAAGAAATCTGGAGAAATTAGACTATGTGTGGATTTCAGAAACTTAAATCGCGCTTTGGATAAAGAAAATTATCCTGTCCCACCCATGGAATAGATATTGCAAATGGTTTCAGGTTCTGAATTATTTTCTTTATTAGATGGATTCTCAAGCTACAATCAAGTGTTAGCTGCTGAAGAAGACAGACTTAAAACTACATTCAGAACCAGATGGGGGACTTTTGCTTATAGAAGGATGCCCTTTGGACTCATAAACACTGGAGCTACTTTCTAGAGGGATATGGACATAGCTTTCCATGGTCTGATTGGCTGCAGTGCTGTAGTACACCTTGATGACATCACAATATTCTCAAAGAAAAGGGAGGAACACACATTCCATCTAAAACAGATTTTTGAACACTGCCGAAAATATGGTATCTTATTAAACCCCAAGAAGTGTGTTTTTGCCGTTACTGAGGGTAAGCTACCGGGTCACGTGGTTTCTAAGAAGGGGATCTCCATAGGCCTAGAGAGGATCAAAGCTATCGAACAAATTCCCTTACCCCATAATAAAAAGGGCATGCAATCATTTATGGGGACAATAAATTTCATGCAAAGGTTTGTGCTAGATTTCGCTCAAATTGTTAAACCTTTGCAGAAAATGGTAAAGCGAAGTGTACAATTCAAGTGGACTGATGTAGAGAAGAATGCATTTAGTGAAATAAAGACAGCTGTTGTGCACGCACCTTCCCTCAAAAGTCTAGATTTTGAGAAAGATTTTATTTTATACACTTTCGCATCTAATGATTCACTGGCAGTGGTGCTTACCCAGAAGGAAGATGGGGGAGATGAGTTCCCCATATCATTTATGAGCACTGTTCTATAAGGGGCTGAATTGAATTACCCAGCTATGGATAAACAAGCTTATGCAGTGTTCAAAGTGGTAAAACAATTCAGACCATATATACTTAAGAACCGGACAAAGATAATAGTTCCACACCCAGCTGTGAGGTCTCTTTTCATACAAAAGGAGTTATGATAAAGAAGAGGCAACTGGGTAACAGCTCTACAGGAGTATGACCTCCAATTCAAGCCATCCTCCATAGTTAAAGGGAAAGGATTGTGAAAACTAATGACCGAAAGTAAAGACAATGAAGAACATGACTAGGAAGATGAAGCTGAGTTGCATTTGATGGATGTATGTCCTCTTTTCATAGCTTCGGACTCCTGGTATCGAGACCTTGTGTATTACCTTTAGGACGGATTGTTACTGGAACATTGGAATTCTAAGCAAAGAAGAGCACTACGTCTTAAATCAGCCTCATACCAGATTGTTGAAGGAATATTATTCAGAAATAATTATGATGGATTTCTTCTTAGATTCTTAGAGAAAGAAGATGCGAATAAGGTCATGATAGACATACATGATGGGCCTGCTGGAGGACATTTTTTTGGGGATACAACAGCCCATAAAATTCTCAGAGCCGGATACTATTGGCCCACACTATTCAAAGATGCACATGCCCATGTCAGAAAGTGCGACATCTGTCAAAGGTGTGGTGGAAGACAAGTTAAAGCAGTGGGACCATTAAAGCCTGTGATGATAACAAAACATTTTGAGCAGTGGGGGATGGATATCATTGGAGAGATAAAGCAAAACTATTCCTTGCAACACAAGTATATTCTAAAGGCAACTGATTACTTCACTCATTGGGTGGAAGCCATTCCATTGCGTAAAGTGAAAGAAGATGCGGTCATCGACTTCTTGCAAGATCATATTATGACCAGGTTTGGAGTTCCAATTTCTCTAGTTTTCGATAATGCTACTTATTTTTCTTCTATTAGATTAATTGCATTTGCTCATGAAAAAGGAATTAAGTTGCATTACTCTGCAAACTATTATCCATAAGGAAATGGTTTGGCTGAATCTACGAACAAGAATCTGATTAGAATCTTAAAAAAGACTATGATAGAAAACCAGAGAAGTTGGTATTCAGCATTACCAAATGCTCTTTGGGCTGATAGGGTCACCCCCAAGACTTCGTTAGGTGTGTCCCCATATACCCTTGTTTATGGAAAAGAGGCCATTCTACCCCCCAATATCATGCTACCCTCCTCCATAATAGCTCAAGAATCAGGGGGATCAGATAATGAAGTCTTGCAGATGAGGATACATAATATTTTGAAGGCAGAGGAATCTAGATCCAAGGCCAGAGAACATTTTAAACAACAACATGAGGTAGTGAAGAGGTGGTTTGATAAGCACAAAGCTCGGACAAAAGAATTTGAAGTAGGAGATTTGGTTCTTAAGTGGGATCACCCTCATGATGAAAAGGGAAATCACACGAAATTTCAATAGTTATGGGTAGGCCCTTTCCATATTGTGGCAAAGCTTGTCCCCCCAACCTATAAGTTGCAGGATTCACAGGGATGGGAGGAGAACTTACCAGTAAATGGTTTAGTTCTTAAACCTTATTTTTCTTGACTTTGTTTTATTTTGTTCTGTTTTGTACATAAATAATTGACTTGTTTTTCCATTTTGATTTGTTCTTTTCTTGTTTGTTTAGTGTAGTTTTCTTCTAATTCCAATAAAGAAAGCCATCTTTTGGTTGCATTGAGAGCATCAGAACCCTTGATAAACTGAGATTCTTTGGGCATTAGACTATGCCTTATTGTTTGAATCTGATGGAATTTCTTCTAGTAAGTAGTTTTCCTAAGTGTCTATGAACACATTGAGGTCCAACATAATCCCTGAAATAACTCAGAATCAAAAGTCTGGAATACTATTTCGAGGATCCATCCATTTCACATCTAAAACATCCTAGGGGGTGACAACAAAAGACCCATGGAAAGGGGAGCAAGGTAAACAGTATATTATATCTAAATGATTCCATGCCAAAATACAGAAAGCTAAAAGGGTAATAAGAGTCAAAACTCCTAAGAAAGCAATATTCATCGAAACAAAGTACTGAATTATATGAGTACAGATTGCCAAAAGTTCTTCTCCGTCTGTGAGCTGAAAATTAAATGCATATCTCACACAAAAGGACACTATGGATAGAAGAGATTGAATAAAATTCATGAAGAGGACTCAAAAGGACATAAAGTCTACAAACGGAAAATGCCAAGTGGCATGGGAATGGGGAACAAACGGATATTTCTATTTACCATGTGTTACAATCATGTGGTGTCTAAGATGGAAGCTACCCAAAGACAAAGTTAAAACGAAATCTGCCTACTCAGCCTCATAAGAGTTTTCCATATTTTGAATATTTTGGTGTTCCCTTTTCAAAAAATGGACTATCATTAATGATTACAATTACATTCAACATTATGGGAACCCAGACATCTAGAAGAATTCAGCATGTCGTTTTTACTGCTAAACAGTATGTTGCTTAAGGAGGAGTTTATTTAGAGATCTGGGTTCACCAGTGAGCCGCCAATTGTTGCAGCTACAACTTTTCCCAAATTTCCTAAAATTTTGGACCCTCCTTGTTGATTTTGTTGAAGGCCATTTGTTATACACTTGAGTGGCACCTCTCCGTCTGAGTGCTGATATCCCTCATGTCGGCACACAAAAGGACACTTATGGATAGAGGTTTGCCCTTAACACTATAGCTTGGCTTGTCATGAAATACATTCTACCTTCATCCAGCTAGTTACTTTGCCATTTAGCCATGTTGGGATGTATTCGCGACTCTCTTTATAGACAACTCATGAGTCATTCACGAGTCTCCTTCACAGCAAATCGTGAATCCTTGTATTCGCGGGTTGCGCTTATACAGAGTCGCGAATCATTCACGGGTTGCTCTACTACATACCCGCGAATGTGCTTCTTAACATGAAAACACAAAATCACGTGCTAATGGGATTTTAGTTAAGTCATTTTACTTAATCTCCCTAACTGATATAACCTCCCTAACCTTCGAGAACTGACTTATTTCACCCATATAAATACAGGCCTTGGGGATGGTTGTAGAGACTTACACTTTGGAGCAAAGTTATGCTGGTGGATTGTTCACAGAAGTCTTTGGAGCAGTGAAACTCAGAATCCATTGGTGACAGAGGAGTCCTTGTCTCAGACGTTTGGTTGTACTCTGAACTTTGTCATTATTGATAATAAAGAGATTACTTCTTCCACATGTGTCTCATATATCTTGGTTTGATAATTATTTATGTTACAATATGTCATATTTGATTTATCTAACCTGCTAACATATATATATGAATCATTTTATATCTGGAAGATTGTCTCTGAACAGGTGAAAGAGGAGTGAACCTTGAAGACTTTAGAAGTGGAGCAAATCGGAAGAGGACTAGCAAGGATCCAACGTCGTTAAACAAGTAAGTTCCTCTAACCCTCCTATTTCCTATTCTGCACTTTAGAAGTCAATTGTCTGCACATTCGCGGGTATGTAGTAGAGAAACCCGCGAATGACTCATGACTCTGTATAAGCGCAACCCGTGAATACAAGGATTCGCGACTTGCTGTGAAGGAGATTCGCGAATGACTCACGAGTTGTCTATAAAGAGAGTCGCGAATACATCCCACCATGGATAAATGGCAAAGTAACTAGCTGGATGAAGGTAGAATGTATTTCATGACAATCCAAGCTATAGTGTTAAGGGAAAACCTCTATGCATAAGTGTCCTTTTGTGTGCCGACATGAGGGATATCAGCACTCGGACAAAGAGGTGCCACTCAGGTGTATAACAAAAATCAATGGTATTGAAAGGTATGAATACTTATCCCAACCAAGTAATTTCTACAAAAAGTATGAGATTTGTTATGAGGCATGGAGACATTGAGTGGGTTGTTGAATGCCAAATAACCATTGAGGGAACAACTGCAAAAATTTCCTCCCGGCCCAAAGACATAAAAAAAATTGTTGTAGAAGCATAAGGGGTTTTTTTGAAGACCTTCCACATGGCAGGCCACCAGACCATGGCATTGAACATAGGATTGAGTTGGAAGCTGGTACACTTCCAATCAAAATACACCCCTATAAGCATCCAAAGAGACTCAAGGATGAAAATTAGAAGGCCATCAAGGAGCTCCTTGAGTTGGGCCTCATCAGACCAAGTTACATCCCTTTTGCTTCTTCAGTGGTTATGGTGAAGAAGAAGGATGGGACACTCTGAATGTGTATAGATTACCGAGATTTGAACAAAAAGACAATAAAGAATAGGTACCCAATTCCCAGAATTGATGAGCTGATGGATGAGCTGCATGCGGCCAATTTTTTCTCCAAAATAGATCTACGGTCAAGGTACCATCAAATCAGAATGAGGGAGGAAGACATACAAAATACAACCTTCCCTTGTCATTTTGGCCACTTTGAATTTCTTGTCATGCCATTTGGCTTGACTAATAAACCAAAAACTTTTCAGACATGCATGAATAAGGTATTCAGAAAAAAACTATGTAAGTATGTCCTTGTGTTTTTTGATGATATTCTGATCTACAGTATGACTTGGGAGGAGCATTTACAACACTTGGAGGAGGTACTTACTATGCTTGCAGATTTGTCATTTTTTGCCAAAATGTCTAAGTGTGAATTTGGTATGAAAAAACTATTGTATCTGGGCCATGTGATCTGCCAAGAAGGGTTTAAGATAAATCCAAAAAAAATAAAGGCCATATTGGAATGGTCCAGCCCAAGGAACCTCACTGAGTTGAGAGGTTTCATTAACCTGTGTAACTACTACCGCAAATTTGTCAAAGGATACTCCCAGTACACTGCACCCTTGACATATTTGACTAAGAAGGGCGCATTCGGTTGGAGTGAGGAGGCTGAAAAATATTTTCAAAAAATGAAAGAAGTAATGAGCAGTTGTCCAATACTTGCCTTACCATATTTTTCTAAACCTTTTGTGCTGGAGTGTGATGCCTCTGGGGTAGGAATTGGGGTTGTCCTAATGCAAGGTAGGCATCCTATTGCTTTTGAGAGGAGAAAATTGTAGCCACATGAAAGGTTGTACTCTATATATGATAAGGAGATGTTGGCCATCATGCATGCATTGGCCAAATTCAGGCAATACCTAGTGGGAGGTAAGTTCATTATGAAGGCTGATCACAACAATCTTAGACACTTCCTTACCCAAAAGGAAATAAATGACAAGAAGCAAAAATGGATGAGTAAAGTTCAATCTTTTCATTTTGACATTGAGTATAAAAAGGGAAAAATGAATGTTGTGGTTGATGCACTCTCCTGTTGGGCCACATTCTCTTTGCTGCAAATATGTAAGGATTGGAAGATCCAGTTGGCTACAGAATACTCTAAATATCAATTTGCATGTGATGTGTTGGATGGAGTGAACCAGAATGAAGAGTACAAAGTCCATGAGAACCTCATTTATTACAAAAATAGAATTTTCTTAGTGCTAGGATCTGCACTAAAGAGGAAAAATCTTAGGAACTGCATATGATGCACCAATGGCTGGTCACCCTGGTTTTCTGAAGACTTACAGTAAGGTGAGAGATTTAATTTGAAAAGTATTAAATATGATGTACTCATGTATGTGAAGGAATGTTATGCATGTCAGTAGAACAAAGTTGAGCACTCACACCTTGCTGGACTCCTCCAGCCTCTCCTGATTCCTGATAAAAAAATGGGAAAGTGTATCAATGGACTTTATCATAGGGATACCAAAGTCACAGGGGAAATATAGTATTTTTGTAGTGGTTGACAGGTTGAAAAAGTATGCACATTTATTTGCAATATTATCCACCATTTCAACTAGTGAGGTTGCTGCACTATTCTTAAGGATATCTTCAAATTGCATGGGCTGCCCAAGGTCATAATCAGTGACAGAGATAGTAAGTTTACTAGTGCCTTTTGGCAGACATTGTTTGGTCTAGTTGAGACAAATATGAACATGAGTACAATCTATCACCCCCCAGACAGATGGGAAAATAGATAGGATGAACCAATGGCTGGAGGGATACCTTTGTAACTATGTTACAGGACAACAAGGAGCTTGGGAAACTTGGATCCACTTGGGTGAGTTATGATACAACACCACATTTCATCTTTCTATCATAATGACTCCCTTTATGACTTTATATGGGTATGAAGCTCCAAATTTTGTAGACTTAATATTTGGAGACTGTAAGGCACAAAAATTTAAAGATTGGTTGCAGGAAAACCAAGACATTTTAAGGGCACTAAAAGACAATATGCAGACGGCACAAAATCAGCAGAAGATTTTTGCAGATAAACATGGCATAGACACTGTTTCAGGTGGGATATTTAGTGTATTTAAGGCTACAACCTTATAGACAGTCTTCCTTGAAGAAGAATGGGGCAGCAAAACTTCAACACATATTTTATGGTCCCTACAAAATTAGCAGAAGAGTTGGAGAAGTCGCTTATGAGTTGGATTTTCAAGCAAGCAGCAAAATCCATAATGTGTTTCGTGTCTCATGTCTGAAAAGGTGGTGGTTTCTAAAGAACTTCCACCCTTGGATGATGAAGGCCACTTGGTATTGGTGCTGAAGAAAGTGCTGATGAGCAGAGAAAAGAAATTAAGGAACGGAACAGTAAAAGAATATCTGATACAATGGAAAGGCTTGCCCAGTGAAGATGCCACTTGGGAGGGTGAGCAGATCTTACAGCATCTATCTTTGCTTTTGGTTGAGGACAAGTATATTTGGGAGGGGAGGACTATCATGTCCCCTCAAAGTGGCCATTAAAGTGTTGACCATACTGGACTCCAAGGAGAGGCTCAATTTGACATTAGTCATGCTCCCTAGGGAAATTTTGTAATAATTAATTAAGGCATGTATCTAAGTTTTATTTTCCATTTAAATTATTTATGCTAGTTAATGAGGTGTAAATAAGTTGCCTATTAAGGTGGGGCACATTGGGAAAGTCTACTAGCCAAGGAAGGAAAGAGGAAACATTATGACAAAAGTTGTCATAGGAAACAAAGAGGAAAGTACCTAAAAGCAAAAAAAAAAGCAGTCAAGGATAAAGCAGGCAAGTTTTTCAAAGGAGGGTGCAGTTGCCTCTTATGGAACTCAAAAAACGCAGTAAGAGAAAAGAAGGAAAGTTTTCAAAGGAAAGAACATTTTCTTTATGAGTCTAGAAAAGAAAAAAAGGTGTCATAACTCAAAAGAAGCAACTTTTGACTAAGAGAGGGTACAGTTTCTAATTATGAAGGAGGATTCGAACTTGGAAACAATTTCAAATGGTCCTACTTTCTAAATTCCCTAAAGGAGGTGCCTACGTGGCTAGGGTTAGGGTTTGTTAAGGGTTGACTTTCTCTCACAGGTCACCTTGGATCCCCACTTGCTAAGAAGGTCACTCAACACTCTATTAAAGGTGAATTTGACCCCATTGACTCAGTTTGGATGATTTTATATTGTGGTTATGCTATGTGAGAATACTCTATGAGTGTTGCGCCTTAGGCCATTGGGTGATGATCCCCAAACCCCTCCTCCCTTCTCTTCAATTTCCATTTATATATATTGCAGGTCTATGGAGCACTAATGTTAGCTAGTGAAGCTTATTCCAGAAGTATATTACAGCCTCCATCCAGTTTAGGTTGAGCTCCAATGAAGCCCATGCTTCACTTATGCTCACAACCCCTTATTGGTCATGATTCGGGCCTCCTGCACCTTAATTTTGGAAGCCTCTTTGTAATGGTCAGTAAATAATGTTATTTCTATTCTATAGTGTCAATATATTCTGAACATTACATTTATCAGGTTGAGATATCTCAAACCCTAAAGAATATTATCTCAGTTTAATAAAAAGATCATATTTTATCAATGTATGGGGGAATTGAGTGAATATGCGTATTGTAATAAATATTTCATGATTGGGAAGGGATTGAAATAAGTTTTAATGTTCATATATCTCATATTTATATCTTTTAAAAATATCATGTTTCACAGAATTGGATTTAATCTGATTAATAGTTTTTAAAGGCCCTAGCTAGATTACTAGTTTTACTGAAATTGATGCAAAATAGGATCTGTAAACTCAAACTAAGCTCTGTAAATTATTGTAGGTCATTAATAGGCCTATATTCCCATAAAAATATCCCAAAACCTTTTTGTTTTGGGTCATACCACCCTTTTTTATCCTCCTCTGCGTAGGGTTTCTCTTGACCAAAATTGCCAGAAATCCCCAAATTCACCCAAAACACCTCAAAATTTATAGAACCTCAGAAAAATGTCTAAATAATTTTTTATATATTAAATTAGGGTTTTGAAAAACCTATTCAAGTTTCCAAAAGGCTCTTGTTTAAACAGGAAGAACTACTCTCCTTAGTTGCACAGTTTGGCTGCCCAGAAGCGTGGTAGTAGGTTTCCGCGACACGGATTTTGAAACCTAAATGGCACCATATATAAATGTGTTATGGGATATTAAATTCAATTTCTGACATCTATTTTTTTTCTTCCTACTGATCACTCTTGTCCTCTGCAAAGTCTCCCAGAAGAAACACTTGTTTTTTCCAATCAGAGAAGGCTCTGTGTGAACCCCTTAAATTTCATAATTATTTAAGAAAAATGACAGAATTAAAGTGTTTAGGTCTATAAACTAGACTTAGAACATTACAGATATATCATTAACATAACAATTTGGGGAGAGCATTTCCAAATTGAAGGATCCCAACTTTCCAATCTTCGCGGTTTACCTACTCCTCGAGCTGTAACAATCAAAGGCTGTCGTGTTACAGATTTTAATGGAAAAACTGTTGGAACTATTTCCAACACTACTATTTTTATAAACCCAAAGATTGAATAAAATTCAGTTCTCTAGAAATGGTTTCATGAAAATAGATTTCGTTCAACACCACTATCTTTGAGCCAAAAAATCAATGCCTCTCATTTTGCTCCTCATAAAATCATTACCATCAATGAGCTACAAATTCTTCAACCATCTGAAAAACCTGTTTGGTACTCTCTTGTAGCAACCATCACAAATGTTAACACGGATGACTTTCATTTTCTTGCATGCCCCATTAGAGGAAATTTCAACTCAAAATGGGCCTCCTAAGGAAAATAATAAAATAATATTTATTAATTTTGGAGAAAGAAAAGAAAAAACTACTTTTTTTGTTCATATTTTCAACATATCTCCCTGTGTTTTTACTCAAATTTCGGTTAGGGGAGCTCGTTGGATGTCATCATCATGTTTTTAGGTATTTCATTTTTTAGGGTTGCAGGATCTGTCAAAAGTGTGCAGAGTGGGTACTTGTTGGATGAAGAATTTAATTCTGCATCCAACGAGCTCTCCCGATCGAAATTTGAGTAAAAACACAGGGAGATATGTCGAAAATATGAACAGAAAAAGTAGTTTTTTTTATAGTACCTATCCCCAAATTTATATTAAAAAATTGTTTAATACCTATATGGTATTTCAAATTTAAAGCAACTTTATTAGCTAACACATGATGACATGGAATTTTAATTAGGGTTGAAAGGCCCATTTTGAGTTGAAATTTCCTCTAATGTCTTTTTGTTGATGGTATACAATGCATGAAAAAGATTGCCCACAAAGTTGTAGACATTTGGCATTGTGGTAAATGTGATGGGGAGTTTCTTGAATGTGACTACCGATACATACTAAAGGTTGACTTGGAATATGTCATTGGATACCTTCATGGTATCATAGCTTTTGATGATGTTGCAAACCAACTCATGGGAATTTCTGCAAAATACATGTGTCTTCTCTCAAGCAACATCAATTGTTGAAATAATACAGAGGATCTATAGAAAACAACTAATTCTTACTCTTTTAGTTATAACATAGACCTTCTGCGGAATTGCACGCCTAAAAGTTGTAATTGTCATGGTTGAAAACACATAATCGGCAATTTCAGATGTACATTTAAATATATAGGTTTTTTTGACCTGATACTTAAGAATTATTTATTGTCTGTAATAAATTATTTCAATTATCAATTTTAAGTCCTAAATTCATACTTCAACATAGCAGGGTATTTTTTTTAACTCCCTTATAACACTTCTATTTTGGAATGTCATAATTCAACTGTACAAGCTATCAGTTAACGTTTTTTAACTAAATTGTTGATGCAACCTATATGGTAACTTTTGAATACAATACTAATTTGCTATTGTGTTTATTTATAAAATAAACAACCTTGTTCTCTTGTTTCTTACCACAAATTTTCATTCTTTTGTACAAAACAATAATGACATTTAATGTTTCTTTTTTTCATATATCCTTCCTCATACTACACTTTGTTCTTCTATATTGTTGCTTTCTTACAATTATGAAGCTAGGACTTGAAAAAAAATACTTACTCCATAAATATTATTTTAAGGTACATTCTTAGTTCCCAATATGCAATTAGTTAACATTTGATTTATATCTTCTGCTTTATACCCATATACTTTGCAGTTAATACATATGGAAAATGGGTTGCTTCCAATAATTAAAGATTCAAAGTCTTTAACAAGTTTACGATTTTCTTGTAGGCATTATGCCGACTCATGAAAATGAACAAGCCAATGCACGAAGAACAGTTGTATATGCACTAAAAGTAGATAAAAACAACAAGAAGTAACATCTTCTTTACAAAGATGCTCATCTACTTGTGGATATGTCTTCTTCAATTTCTCTTTCCCAACCTTCTGACAGACCTTCACTTCCATCCCCTATGCTAAATCCATCGAACACCCACCTCGATGATGTACATCAATGATTTAGTAAAAAAATGGACCAACTAGCTGATATGCATGTCTGCTCAATTTGCAAAGAATTTTACCCTGGTATTGTAACAAAAAAGTTCCATCATGCATACACTTGTTCTCATTGTATTCTAGAATGAAAATTCCATCGCTTTTCATTGGAAAAAAATATGGACCCAGGCATCCAACCACTTATCCTTATAGTACTTACACAAGTTGAATAAATGCTCATTAGTCATGCTAACCCAATATTACAAGTCACGCATGCTCATGGTGGTCAATATAAATATTCTGGCCATACTATCTACTTCCCCTAAGACATTTCCAATATTGCCAAATACTTACCCCAGTTAATATCAGAACTTGAAATCCTTGTTGTTCACAAATGAAACTCTACAAAAAATCCATATGAACTGTTTGTTAGTCAAACACGTGTTCTTACTTCCCTTCAATACAAAATGGAAAATGACCCATACTGCACGGATGTACAAGTCAAACCAATTGCATTAGCTTCTTTTCCTCTTATTTCAACAAACATTTCACCTTTGATTCTGCATGGTAATAGAAATGATACATTATCTCATCAACAAAGCTTTTCCTGTACATTTCAACCACCAAATTCATTTGAACCATATGAATTAGAATCCTCCTCATTTATTTCAACATAAACTAATGCTAGAACCGAGTTTGAAGAATTTAGACAAATGTTACACATACCAAATATCCCACTGCCACCTTCCATTGATTGTCCCACTATAGGCATCTCCCCTATCAATGAGTGCAACACATAAGGCCTTCTTTCCATGGATTTTCCAACCTTGTACCCCACAGGTGAAACAATGCTTAAAAACCCACATATTCATGACGTTGATATTAACGAATGTGCACTCCACCTCATTCACTATCATGAAAACATATTTGGCCAGCATCCTCCCTTCTGATACTACATATACAATCTAATTATGCATCATCGCAATAATGCTACTGCCTCTGTTTTTGTCAAAATTAATCTTAAAGATACATTACCTCCCACAATACTTGAACTTGTTAACCAATTGCAAGACATGCCTAATGACAAATTGGTGACCAGGTTGCAAGGTTTGGGTCTTCATTACATGGAACACACTCATATTGGAACAAAAGTAGAGTTGAACTCACAAATATGATCAATCAACAAGGTACACCAATGTTCTTATTCACCCTTAGTGCAGCTGACACAAAAAGGCCTGATTTGCATGCTCTAATTCCTATTGGATGTCCTACCGGTTTAGCCCAAGACTATCAATGGAATATTCACAACATCATATCAAATCCACATATTACATCACAATACATGCACAATAGATTCAAAACATTCCTTCAAGAGGTGCTTAAAAAAGGTTTTCATATAACGGATTCTTGGTGCAGGTATTCTACCACATCTTCCTTCTTATTCTTCTCTTAGTGTTTCTCACTTTATACAATTAATTTCTAATATATTGCTTTTCCTTCCATGTAGGTATGAATGGAAGCATAGAGGATCAACACAAATTCATGGTTTTATTTGGTTGGCAGATGCACCAAATATGGACACCTTAGAATGGGAAGATGTTCTTGCAGTTGAAGTTGCAAAACATTTTTTTGACACATATGTTACAGCTTGGAATCCTCGTAATTCCCACTTGTCCACATATGGGTTACACCATTCAACTACAAATGATCCATGCATTTTTTCATCAGCATCCATCCATATTTGCATCAAACTACTTAGTTGACCATGAAGAACTTGTAAATTTTGTTCAAAGGCACACCAAATGTTTAGAATCAACTTGCCTTCACAAAAAGGAACATTTGTTCTATGTTGCTATTGTTTTCTATATGGCCTACAAGCTACTTCTTTTTTATTCATTGATTCAAATGGACGTAAAAACAACAATCCCATAAGAAATGATTCCCTTCTAAATATTCACAACCCTACCATGCTTTCAATATGGAGGGCTAATGTTGATTGCCAACCTGTCCTTTCTAGACATGTTTTCCTCAAATGCATTTCAAAGTATGCATTAAAAGCAGATCCAAAATCATAAAGATACCATGCAATTCTCTCTCGCCTTGCACATGTAGCACCAAGTGACAGCCTCATTCTTCAACCAATCAAATAATTCCTTGCGCAAACAGTTGCAGAACAAGACATCAGTGCACAAGAGACATGTCACAATCTCAAAAAAATCCCTCTTGTGCTTTGCATCCATCACTTATTTTCCCCAAATGTGAGCCAAAGTGTCTTTCGTTGTGTTTTTAATGACACTAATAACACCCCTCCACCCCCCCCACCCTTCATATTTTCATACATACAAAGACCCCTTGCTTTTGAACATCTAACCCTACTTGAAGTTGCTCGTTCTTGGTCTTTCTCGCCTAATAGGAAAAAAATCCATGGAAACAAAACTCGCGTCACAATATTGTTAGAGTCTATCCACAATTCATGTCCATTCTTCCCTTTGATTCTTCATCTTTTGAACCATTTTGTTAGAGCGAACTTTTTCTATACAAACCTTTTGGTTCCATCCATCAGGATATTGGAACAACAACTTCTGAAATTATTTCTCATTGGCATCACATTGAAGGCACTTATACTGTGTGGCATGTTGAATGTGCACAAGAAGAACCCTCTACACCTCTATTTGATGATTCAAACTTCGATGCTATTACCTTTCCCTTGCCCCATAGCATCGATGAATGGGAAATTCTCTCTCAAATGTGAGCAAGCAACAAAATTCAGATTGATGACCTTGAAATGCTTGTACATCGTGATTTTGAAAAAAATTGCGATTGGACACATAACAATATAACCACCCATTTGCATGAGACAATAACATCATTCATTGACCTCAATCACTTGTCCACCCAAGTACATGAAGACACCCCGTCATTGTCCAATTCGCCTGATTCCTTGTCTCCCACACAATGCATAGCCTTTGATCTTGTCATTTCCCATTTTAGAAACAATACACCTGCTTAACCACTCAAAATGGTGATTCAAGGTACTGCAGGCATTGGCAAATCTTACCTCACATCTTTCTTGAAATCTACACTCCAAACTTCATCTGAACAAACTGCCTCCCCACTTCTTCTCCTTGCTCCAACTGGTGTTGCTACTGTTAACATACATGCATCTACAATACATTCTTCTCTTTGAATACCTATTGGTGAAATGCACCCCCTTGAAGGCCAATCCCTTTCAAAACTTCAAGAAGAACTATGCCATATTCAATATATTCTCATAGATGAAATGAGTTTTATTGGCCCAAAAATGTTAACTCAAATTGATGCATGCTTACGTCAGTCTTTCCCGTTGCATTGTACAATCCCATTTGGTGGTTGTTCCATAACCCTTCTTGGTGACTTCGGACAATTGCCTCCTGTAAATGAAATCCCCATCTATGCAGGCACATCCATTGGAACTGCTCTCTAGCGTACATTTGATACTTTTATCATGGTCGAAACGATTTTTTGAAAACAAGGAAATAGCCTTTCTCAAAGTGACTTTCGCTAACTCTTTCTAAATCTTTGAAATGCAACACTAACTGTTGAAGACTAAGCACTCCTAATGACAGGTACAACCTCATTCCTTTCACATGTGGAAAATTGTTCATTTCAACAATCTATCCACTTGTATCCCACAAATAGCTATGTTTCACTACACAATAAACACATGCTGAAACAACTTAATATGCCAATTGCACATTGCTTTGCAGAACAAAGGAACACACATGCCCGCCAATCCATTGATGACGAATAGTTGCTATTAAATGACTCACTTGGAAAAGTCATTGACATTGTCTACAACTCCAATGAACAACCTCCTACCTTACTATCCTTTGTTGTTGTCGAATTCCTCCATTACAAAGGACCCTTATGGGATGCTTCTAATCTCACTTATGTTCCAATATTTCCCATAACAAGAGGATCTCATAGGAAACTACCACTTCGTATGGCATGGGGTTTAACATTTTATATAAGCACAAGGTATGACCATACAAAATGTAACAATAGATATTGTAAGCATTGATAGACAAGGGCTTACATTCACTTCAATATCAAGAGTTACATCTCTTTCAGGCCTTCGCATTTCTCCACCCTTCTCTTTTTCCAGATACTCTCAAATGCAAGACAATCCATATGTCCAATGTAGGAAACAAGAGGAAAGATTACATGCTTCAAAGTATTTAAAACCAAATTGTGGTTGAAGCTTCTCATTGTTTCTATATATATGTACTATTTTTCTTTGGTCACTTGTTGATGTAAGAGATCTGCTTTTGTTTCAAGAAAGATCCAAGAAATTTTGAAATAATTGGGTTCTAGACTAAACTGTATCAGGAAACTGAGACACTAACTATGAAAGTTTTTAAGTGCGATAGTTATGATATATAATTAATAACAAGGAAATAATTCCTCAATGTATAAAAAAATATAGATCAACTCTTATTTCCTGAAATGAACTTTAAATAAAAATCAACAATAACAATTACAATGCTTTATCTAAAGTATTATATGAATACAAAACTATCCTATGAAGTCATACTAATTGACAAATTAGTATTAGGAATCAATAATAATTCATCAGTTGTAGTAAAAGAAATACATTTTTCCAATGTACATTTGATATGTCAAAATTGTAATGTAAAATCAGTAAATAAATCAACACATTTAACATATCAAGTGTACATTGGAAAAATGTATTTCTTTTACTGCTGTTACACTCAAAATCTCTCACCAGCATGTGATAGGATCCCTAACACAAACATTTTCCCTCAAATCCAAAACTTGAAGAGAATCCTGCTCTAGGTGTTGATTCCAACATACAAAATCGCAGCACTACTTCTACCCTCAAGCAGATAAGCGGTACCCTATTCAACAATGCCCTAGTTGTGTGAGAACCAGGCAGTGCCACAGCCTTTAACCTATGTTGTTGGCATGGTTCCTACCCCTCACCGCTCTATCATAAAAGGGTATAAGTGGTTCCCTTGGTAAAAAGTGAAAAAAAGGAGGTTTCTCGAGGTTTCTAGAACAAGAGCCTCATGTCTAACCTTATCCCTACTCACTTGAGGTGGTTAAGTTCAAGATATCTCTTTGTAGGATCCTATGGCCACCTCACCCACCAATATCTCAACCATCCTATCCATTTGAGACATATAATTACAAGCTCATACTCCATGGTTGAGGGGGAGAGATGAAAAGTAGAGTTATGCTATTGAATTGATACCCTGGAATAAACCATCAGAGAGAAATTGTGGAGTAAGTTGGAGCTATCAGGGACAAGGTGCTAGTCTTGTGAAGGAGTGTATTGACACTGAGGAACATGGTTGTAAGCTCTTTCATTTAATTTCTAATGCAAAGTTGATTTACTTCCCACATGTTTATTGTGTTAATATCACATATATGTTATTAGATTCCTTAGTCACTAATATGGATGTGTAGATGATTTTCTGGTAGATTTGATGTCTTTATATGTTTGATATGTCTTACAAGTATATAGGTCCTTCATCAAAGTTACATTCCAGATGTCTATAACGTTTAGGGAAAGTCTAGCATTCCTTGTTTGTGTTTTGTTCTAGATCTGAACACTTCAAACTAGGGAACCAACTCTTGTCCACGGGAGGTTTGTGTTTCCCAAACCCCCAAAGAACCCTCAGGTTGGGGGGGGGGGGGGGAGCCCCCCCCCCGACCCCCCTTGACTGTGTATGAATCCATAGTTATTCTCATGAATTTTAATTGATGTTGGTCTTTTAAAGATTCATAGTTAGCTTTGAATAGAACTTGGTTTTGTTAGATCTCTAATTTCTGTCTTCTTTGATAGAACAAGAAAAGATTCATTTCACTTTTTTTGCATTTGTTATACTTGATTTTTGTATGTTTTTTCCTTTTTTCATAGAGTTGTGGAAAATTCCATATGAAAGGTATTGTATAATTTTATGATTAGTTCCTTCTATCTTTAGTTGAAAATATGAACACTTTTGTATAAAGTTGTAACAATTGTTTCTTGCTTTTCATTAGTGATCTCACTTCTTTTTCAGTTCAAAAAGAGAAGATTTTGTTTGTTTCAGTTAGGAAAGGACCATAGAAGCAAGTGTCTTTTATTTTTTTGGGTTGATTCTATATTTCAAATGAATTGAACCTCTCTCTCCCTTCCTTAAGTAGAGAATACCCTTAAAGTGAAAGTGAAAATTTTGCACTATCATACTGCATGGTTTTATTTTTTATGTCCTCACCTCCTGCATCCACCTAACCGTTCAAGATAAAATCAAGCGCTAGCTTAGGTTTAAAATTTTTAGCAATTTGTGTGATAGGTTTGTGACGTGTTTGGGTGTCGTAAAACATAGGATCTCTCGTTAATTTGTTTGCACTACAACCTGAGACTCGCGTGGTTCTTCCATGTACCATCAGTATATCGAATGTCCTTTCACATACCCTTGAGGTATATAGAAAGGTACTTCATGTACTCAATTGTATATAGGAAGGCCCCTTATGAATGGTTGTACATTAGAAAGCACTAATACCAATTTGAGCTCCCCTGTACCTTTCCTATATCGGGAGACGCTTTTAGCAATCCTCAAACCATTTGAGTTATCCTTTTGGCCAATCCTGTGAGGTTCCAGACCTTTAATCCACTCCTCTCAAATATTTTAATTGCTTCTTTAGTTTGAGTAGTGCTTGTTGTCTGTATAGCTAGTATTTTTAGAAGAGAGAGATGGTTTTGATACATAGTTATGGCTTCGCCTTCCAGGACTACCAACCAAGAGACTCCTTTACCAAGCATGTCTTTTGTGTTGCCTCCATATGAGGATGTTGGTCCTCTTCTCATGGCTACATTAAGCCTTCTTGGATTGACTATTGGATTACCTGTTTGGTTATTCTCCAGTCTAGTTATCCCATGTACACCAATTGCTTCTGAT
The DNA here is from genome assembly GCA_001517045.1 of Pseudotsuga menziesii. NCBI lineage: Eukaryota > Viridiplantae > Streptophyta > Pinopsida > Pinales > Pinaceae > Pseudotsuga > Pseudotsuga menziesii. Next base: position 277,257 of record LPNX010856661.1, read on the forward strand.
CCTAATACTTCATCGCAAAAGAATCAACCTCATGTTGATCCCTCTCCTTCTTCACCAGATGTGTCTTTTCCCGTTTCTCCCTCTTCTCATGTTGAAATTTGTAGTACTAGTAGTTAGGTGGATAAGAAGAAGAAGAAAAGGAAAATTAAGAAGAAGAAAAACAAACAAAAAATAAAGTCTCAACCAATCAATCCTCCTAGTGCAGAGAGTGTTGATCTGTACATCCCAAGATCGTGTAAGACCAAATTCCCTTGTAGGATTTGTAAAGGTGATCACCTTCTGAAATATTGTCATGGTCTAGCCCTAGTTTTAGAAGAGTGTTCTAAGGTTTCCTGAAAAGATATGTCATCAGCCTTTGGTCATCATGCTGATGATCCCCCCTTAACTAGTGACTCTATGGTTAAGAGTCAGAAGGGTGAAGTCAGAAATCCTTGCTTGCTTTGTAAGGACACGCACTTTACTTACCTTTTTCCTCACAAGGATGAAGCTTCTAAGTTGTTGGTAGATATTACTGCTTCTCGTCAACGACTTCCAATAGGTTATCGTAATTTGTTACTTGAAATCCCATTGGTTGATAAAGTGGTTGATCCAGTTCTAACCTCGGTTGATCCCACTCTTCCTTTGAAGAGTGAAGTTTAAGTGGTCAATTTGGTTTCATCTGTCGTTGATCCCACTCTTTGTTTGAAGGGTGAAGTTAAAGTGGTTGATTCGGTTTCATTTGAGTTCAATCCCACTATTCCTTCTAAGAATGAATTTAAAGTGGTCGAGTCGATGTCATTTCCACTCGATCCCACTCTTTCATCAGAGAGTGTTAAGACTGAAGTAGTCGCTTTGAACAAATCTTCTTCGTATTCTTCTCTTAAAGTAGAGAATGAACTAGAACCTGCTGAAGTTTTCATGCTTCATTTTGATCATTCTCGACAAGTGGAAATTTTGTCTATTTCGAAAGAGCCCTCTCTGAGTAGCGAGGTTATTTCCTTTGATTGGAGTAACCTATCAGAGTCTTGTCTTCATTCGAGTGTTCCTTTCCAGATAGTTTTGAATGTTACCTCTAGGAGGATGCTTTGCACTATTCATTAGAGGAAATTTCAACTCAAAATGGGCCTCCTAAAATGAACTAATAAAATAGTAGTTAAAATAATAAAATAATATTTTTTATTTTGGAGGAAGAAAAGAAAAAAACTACTTTTTTGTTTGTATTTTTGACATATCTCCTTGTGTTTTTACTCAAATTTTGATTGGGAGAGCTCGTTAAATTCCGCATCCAACGAGTACCCACTCGGCATACTTTTGACGGAGGCCGCTACCCCAAAAACAAGAAATTCCTGAAAAAATGAAATGATGACATCATCATTTCATTTTTTTCAGGTATTTCTTATTTTTGGGGTAGCAGGGTCCATCAAAAGTATGCCGAGTGGGTACTCGTTGGATGCGGAATTTAATTCCGCATCCAACGAGCTCTCCCGATCGAAATTTGAGTAAAAACATAGGGAAATATGTCAAAAATACAAACAAAAAAAGTAGTTTTTTTAATGATACCTATCCCCAAATTTATATTAAAAAAGTGTTTAAGACCTATATGGTATTTCATATTTAAAGAAATTTCATTGGATAACACATGATGACATGGAATTTGAATAAAAGTTAAAAGGCCCATTTTGAGTTGAAATTTCCTCTAATGGTTGACGAAGGGGCTTCTGTTAGCATTCTATCCTGAACTACTTGGAAAGCTTTAGGTTCACCTCAGCTTGTTCCAGTCACCAATTAGATACTGTATTTTAATCGAATACCTACAACACATTTAGGTACCTTTCCTTATTTTCCTATTACATTAGGAGGGAAAACTGTCTGTATTGATGTTATGGTGTCCAAGGTCCTTTAGATTTCAATCTACTCCTTGGACGTGATTATGTTTACTCCATGAAGGTTGTAGTGTCCACACTCTTTAGAGTTGTGAGTTTTCCCCATGATGGAAATATTGTGACCATTTATTAGCTTTCTTTTATTACACCTAACCATTGCATGACTCCTAGTAATCAGACTGCCCTGAATGTGCTGCATGTTCTTGTGATTCCTTCCCCTTCTTCTGGATAGCTTCTTCCCATCATAGGTAAAATGGAGGGAATGGCTCTAGTCAATGGACATCATAATGGATTTAAGCCACTATCCTTTATGCAATGGGGGAAACCTACCAACCTATGGATATCATGTTGGATAGGAGCAGGTTTGAGAGCATAGTGTACTTTTGGTTTCAATATCGTTAAAAAATAAAACCACTCCTTAAGCATGGTTTACCCTTTTGGTTTCAACCTTGCATAAAAATGAAACCATGTCTACGAGCATAGTTCTTATTCTATGTCAATCTTGTTAAAAAATGAAACATATTTTGATCAAAGTTCCCATTCTGCGTCAAGCCCATTAAAAAATGAAACAGATTCCTATGAGCAAAGTTCCCATTCTATGACAAGCTCATTAAAAAATGAAATGGATCTCCTCAAGCTTATTTTACCTTTTGGTTTCAAGCTTGCATATAAATGAAACCTTTCCTGAGCATAGTTCATTTTCTATTTCAAGCTCGTTAAAAAATGAAGTAGGTTTCCTTAATCATAGTTTACCTTTTGGTTTCAAGCTTGCATAAAAATAAAACCATGTTTCAAGCATAGTTACCTTCTGTTTCAAGCTTGTGTAAAAATGAAAGAGATCCCGTTCCTTTGAGTCGAGTCTTCCCTTTAGTGTTAGAAATTGAACCTTCTTTTCACCTGGCTGATTCTCATTCTTCCTACCCCCCTAGTGAACATTTTCACATTAGTAACCAGGTTTTTAGGTTGGGCATGGAAGAAGAATCGTCAGATGAAACGAAGCTTGGGGGGCATGTCGAGCCCCTAGAAACCATGCTAGAAGTGAGGTTTTCTAGAAATGATGCTAGGGGAAAGCTTCCAACCTCTGTATATCATGTTAATGGGATTTTTCAAGCACAGTTTACCCATTGGTTTCAAGCTTACATAAAAATGAAACCAATATTTGAGCATTCTTTCAACTAATCTTTGAGCTCGTTAAAAAAAGTAAGATGGTGTTGAGCTTACTTTTCATTTTTCGTGCTCTAGTTAAAACATGAAAAAGGTTAATAGAGTCTTATTTAAGCTCTTTTTAGAATATTAAAATGTGAAAAGATAGTCGAGTACTTATGTTCCTCGTACTCATAAAAGTATTTGAAGAGTCATCTCTCTGATGGTAGGTTATTTCTTTTTTGGTTCAGATGGACTATTTACGAAAAAGGAACACTCCAACCAATCATGACTAGAAGAGTTCTCTAAGGTATTATTTTATACTTTTTTGGGCCTTAGGGACTAAATCATACGAAAAACGACCCTTTCGGAGTTTTATTTAGTTTGTTCAGACTCTCTAAATATGAACGATGTCGAGTTTGCTTTCATTGGACTCGTTAAACTAAGCACTGAGAGACCTTTTTTGGGAATGAACCCCTCCTTTCTCAGGTTTGTGAAATATATGGGAATGGAGTTGTCTTTGGATAAGCTTAAACAAGTGTTTGTTACCTTCTTTGAACTTGTAAAAATGAAAGAGGCACTCATAAATCATGATGGGGGAATTAAGGGAAGGGAATCATTTTTCAAATCCAATGGCAGTTCTTTGTCACCTTTGAACATGGAACTTGTCTGCATATCATTCAATCAATTGGGTATTCAGCTGACCTACAAGTTGATCCACTTTCATGAGTCATGTCACTCGTTTGAGTTTTTTAAAAGATTGCATTGTCCAATGTCGCATTGTGTGTCTGTCTGGTCTAGTCATGCTGCAAAGTCTTTTGTCGTGCCGCTCAATGTTCAAAGGAAGAAAGAAGTTTACCTCTACAGTTAAAACAACCTTTGCGTCAGTACTTTGAGTCAGTCCTATGGTTACATTATCTATGATATTCCAAAACTTTGTTCCAAGTCTCGTTTCGTCGATGTGGGATTAATAATGGCCCTCCTTCGACGAGACTATTCCTGTTGACATCAAATCATCATCCAGGAAGTAGTATTAGAAACAAGTTTAGTACCTTGAGATTTGTATGCCTCAATGACATATTCTCTCACTATTGACAAAGGTTCACATTATTGGCCTTTGATCAGAAGACTCTGCTGGGTGTTCAACGCCAAGACATATATTCACACTTAGTATATTGTACCAGGGTGTTGTATCTGCAACTGTCTCCCCAAATTTTTGAAATTTTGGACCCCCTTATTAATTTTTATCTTTGCCTAGAATCGTTTGTATCCATGAACTCTATTTTTGTTTTCCTTTTGCTACAAGTTTGGACTATTTTGAGGTTAACTCTCTTCATGCTTTTCGGAAAATTGCTTATGTCTGAAACTACTGTGGGTTGTGAAATTTAGAGTTTGGTTTTTTCCCTTTGATTTGCAATTTCTTTCTTTGTTCTCAGAAGCATATTTCTCATTCTAGCCACTATTTCGAAGGCCATTTAACAATGTATCAGAGTCATGTTTCCTTAGGGAGCCTCCATTGCAGAAGCTGAACGATGAGTGTTCTGCATGATAGTCTTTGACTTCTCCGATGTCATGTTGTGTTGTTTTGAATTGTTTGCATTATCGGAGGTTGATTGAATTTTCGGTCGGGGTTGTTTGATTTTGTGAAGCTGCTGCGTTGGAAATAAGACAAGTTTTTTTTTTGGGGGGGGGTGCTGCATGACCTTATGTTTTTTGAACACTTAACGTTTCATGATGATTTCTACGCCTTATCGAAAAGTTTATGGTTTTGATCGAAGGCTGTAGTCTGTTTGTTTTTCTCCATTGTGGCTCCCGAGCGAACTAAGTGTTTGCCATATAACCGCTCCGCTTGTCGATGCTTTATCTAGGTTTCGTGGTTTTCATCTTTTGACCACGGGGCCCGTATTATTTTCATCTTCCGCTATTGCAGCTGCGTAATGCACTAACCTTCCAACATTGATGTCATTCTGTTCACCGATAGGGAACTTTACCGCCCAAGGCTTTGACATTTAGTTCTTCCGACTCCGATAGGCTTAACGGTCTTGCGGAATTCGTTGTCCATCTAAAACTTGCCATTGTGGCTGTAAGTAAGACTGTTCAGCTGATGTCTCAGTGTTTCAAGCTGTTGATAAGGTTTTCCCCATCGTCTTGTGAATTTTTAAACCCTTTGCGGATGTTGGTTGGTTTTTTATTCTTGTTAGGGATTTCGTAACACGAGTGCAGTATAGAGTCTAATTTTGAGAATCAGTTTGTGTTGTTAGTATGGTTTAAGTTTATTGAAAAGATGCAATCCTAATTAATGATGAAATGGTGTTTAACTACAGGTGAACTCAGAAGATTCTTCATATTTGTTGCTGCGAGAAGACGTAGCTAGAGGACAAAGCTAAGGAAAATTGGCTAAAAGTGATAAGCAAAGTTTGTTCTAAAATCAACGGATTTAAAAAAGGGACAAATAAAAGACAAAGTGGAATCAATAGCAACAGAGGCCCCATTTTTGGAAAAGGTTCAGCAGTTACTAAGCTGGTCCTATTTTATAAAGTCCTCATAAGTTGAAATCCAAAAAAATAACACATTATACAAATCATGAGCACTCACAAACTGACAAAACTGTGAGATTAAAACGGTCTGGGAAACTGGAAGATCAGGGGGAAGGGGGAAACCAAAGGTTGTGGGGGGTTTTTGTATAAAGATAGAAAAGTTAGAGGGAATAGGATACTTTTTCCAAGTGAGATTGGAAGACATATTGTAAGAAGAACTATTTTCTTTTGCAATAGAAAATTACAGGTTTCCTGTTGGAGAAAGCTTGGTTGAATATTCAAATGTTATGCTATGGATTTGTTGAAGAGGAACTATTTAATTTTCAGCCTTTTTTCCATTAAATATGAGATCGTTCTAACTCTTTGAACCTAAGTTCTTGTCTGAATGATCCCTGGTTTATTTTATGGAAATTTCCACTATGAGTGATGAATGTTGTTCATAAGCAATTGGCTATCTGGTTGTTAAATATCTTTAAAGGTTCGCGTGTTTTGGAAAGAAGTGTCAGCTATCTGTGATTTCTTTTACAACGTATGCACAAAATACATTGCTCATTAATAAGTAATAAGATTTCTCCCTAGGGATAGGTGAAGTAGTTAGTTTTAATTTCTTGTTGTGTGTGTGATTTAGATGCATGAGAGTTTAAGACGAGAGATAAGAACCTGCACATCACATTGTGAATGCTCCTTTTATTCTCTATCAATCTACATCTTAGGTAGGCACATGCATATCATACTTAAATTCAAAAAATACAAAAATATATACGGTGGACCTGGCCGCAACCGGTAAAACCTTTTATTTTTGTTACTTGACCTACGGTAGCAGGACCACAAACCAGATGGATTCCCTACACCAAACAGTCACGCGCTAGTTGGGAACGTTGACTGGGGAGAATCCCTTGCTGTTGTTTCCTGTGAATTTCCAGTCCTCAACAGTTTTTGGTGCTAGAAGGAGGGCCTCTAGTGCATGGGTGGCCGAGGACACCCATTTTACCAAGATCATTCCACCAGTAATAGTTCAGAAGGCAGTATGTTTCCCAATCCAATTCTTGAAGAGAAAGCTAGAGAACATTTGTATTCTGTGGAAAATGAAGTTGTTAATGATCTGAGAAGACACACTAGGGCATACGTGAAGAATATTAGAGGATTACCCATCATCCCTGAATTTCCCAGAAGAGAATATAAAAGGAAATATCATCCTATATTGGAAGATTCAGTGTTAGTGGGAGATTGAGAAGAATTAGTAGAAGTCGCATTACAGGAAGTTGTACATCCTTTGAATCAAGTAGGCCCAGATACTCCTTACGATTCTCCTGTTCACACTCCTATTCATTCACCACCTCACTCTCCACCAAGACTCATGGCAGGCGTCAATGCAAATCAGCCACCCAACCCACCAAATCCACCACCTGCTTAGAAATCCAGATCACCTTTAAACCTAACACCTCCTTTTCATGATTTACCTCAATCTTTTGAAAAGATGCTACCCAAGTTTGATCCAAATGAGAAGATGTTAGTAGATGACCACTTGCATAGTTTTTATCTAGAAATAGAAGGATTAAGGGATGGGGAATATGAGGATGTGGTTTGTAGACTTTTTCCACACACACTTAAAGGAACAACAACGTCATGGTATTTTGGTTTGCCTGCCAATTCTATCCCTGATTGGGATACCTTTGAAAGGATTTTTAGAAGTAAATATGCAACCCAAAAAACTCATGCAGCTCTTATGAAAGGACTATGCGCCTTAAAGAAAGAAAGAAAAGAGAAGGTGCATAGTTTTACCGAAATATTCACAGGCTATCTTAAGAATTTTTCTGAAGTTGAAAAACCCTTGGATAAAGTCCTGATTGAATATTATACCTCAGCTCTAGGGCCCGAGCTGGCCATGTTTTCCAAAATGAAGGACAAACCTATGCTAGTTAAGACTTATGAGGAAGCAGAAAAATTAGAGGCTGAAAGGGAAAGTATCGAAGATTATCCTGAACGGTCAGGAGAAAAAAATGTTGCGAGGAAAGCTTTGTTGTTTACTAAGCTTAAAGAGGAGAAATCACTAGATTTCAAAGGCATGGAAAAAATGATGCATAAGCTTTCTAGTAGAATCATAGACTTGGAAAAGGGGAAGGAAGCCCAAAAGTTCCACAAGCCTTATTACAAGAAAAGGGAAGATAACAATCAATCCCTATTGGTCTTAGGGAAGACTTGAGTTCTATACTTTTGTCTTCACACCAACAAAAGACCCACAGTGTTGGCCCTTTCGAAAACAACCCGTGAACAGGTTGCAGTCTCACCCGAAATAGCTATGGGGTGCCGCAGAATTAGGTTTCTGCAAGCAGAAGGGGGATATTACTGTACCTTTAGCCTTTAACAAATTATAATCACACAATGCAGAGCTTTGACATTCACTTATATAGCTTCGTGGTTAGATAAACAAACAGTTTCTTGCTTAACCCTTAACTAGGAATTAACAGCGAAGTTAATATTTAGTAGTGATCTTACTTTCTCAATTATCTACTTATCAATGCATAAAAGAACATAACATAAACAACACAAAAGAACCACAACACAAGATATAACGTGGTTCACCCCCAGTGTAGGGGCTACGTCCACAAAACTGTGTTTTATTCAACTCTTTACAAAAACCACAGTTCTGATCTGCGCACTTAGTTGCAGATCCCTTCAATTTCCTCAAAGCTGTGCACACAGCTGCAATTCTTTCTTATCACCAAAATCCTCTGCGCACATAGTTGCAAAGGTCGTCCATGCACACAGCTGGTACTTAGCCTTTCTTACAAAAATAGGCCTTAGCTTCGCATCAAATCATCTTTACATCAAAATCCTAACCTAACTCTTTTATAAAAGTGCTTATTTATACAAGTGCACTTATTACAAAACCATGGGCTTAAACCATGGGCACCCCGAAACCCTAAACCCTGGACTTAAACCATGGGTTAATTACAAAAAGAGGGCTTTGACTCAACCCCGACACCCCTAATACTATTTTGAGTCATAAATCCGCTTACAAGCTTCCACAAAAACCACGAAGTTACCAAAATTAAGGACCATTAAGGTGTGCACCCCAACAGGCCCCTAAGACTCACCAGTGTCCCGTCCTGGGACACTCTGCTGCTTTTCTGGTGGTAGAATCTCATTGGTGAAGATAGTAAACTGCTTGTTGCGGTTGCATATCTGCAACTATCATCTTTAATTCTCCTGCCCTCCTGCTCCCTTATATGTCTGTTATCATCGTCATCCCTTCTGCTACTGCTACCACGGCCACGACTTTCTTAATCCTTCATCCTTTCGTCCTTATCATAATACCTATGTTCCTTACAACTGTCTCTCATGCTGCTATCTTCCTCCACCATATTTATGATGGTCATGGGAGTCATTGGGCCTTCTAACTCTATCAGCGACTCCATCCCTCGAACTGCCTCCCATTCATGTTCTATCGAACATTTGACCATCCACAAATTTGGGTCCTTAACGGGCGGTACCCCTAGAATTTGCATGTCACTATACTCTTGTATAAGACAAATAGCTTCCTCCCTTCTGCTGAGTGAGGAGGATACATCTCGGGATCCTCCGGAGTCTTTCCTGAGGGCTTCTGCCTTTCTTCGTTCCGCTGAGAGCAAACTTCTGCCTTAAAATTCTTTCTGGTTGATCGTGTCTGCATTGGATTGTTCAGCGTTGGGGACATATCCTCGTAGGGTGGATTGCTCATAAGGTTCTGCATACCTCTCTCCATGAACTCTCATAACAATTATTGAACTTCGTGATCATTCGACATGGTGCTAACTGTAAACTCAAAGAAATGTGCAATGCAGGAGTTGTAGGCCTGTGTGGCTTCTTATAGAATCCCACGACAAAATCTGTCATCATGGTACATTAATGACACCAAATATGATGGATCAGCGGTAAATACTGTCCACACGGCACTAGATTTTCCTAAGATCTCATCATTACAGGTAGTTAAGGCAGTTCACGTGCCAGTGCTGCCAAGACTAGTTTGTCCCATCAATCACATTTTAAGCTGCGACACACCTTTATTCTTCGACATAACCACTAAATTCAGCTTCGCGACAATGAGTACCTTTGACACAATATTGACCTTCAACCCATCCTGACCCAAGCAGCAACCAAACTTCAACCTTCGAACTCTGACAGTCTTCAACACTTCATAGCTCTGAGAACAGCTTCATTATAGTCTAGTACCCAATTTCAGCTGTTCTTGGTACTTAGACTCTCCTTCTTGTTGTTACTTCTGATTAGGGGGTCTAGGATTTTCCCTGTACTTCTTTAATCTACTTCCATTCACCATGGAAGGTAAAATTTCTCCATTCAATTTAGCTAACTAGACTGCGCCACCATCGGTAACTTTCTACACTATGTATGGTCCTTTCCAATGTGTTTTGAACTTACCTGGGAATTTCATGAATTTACTGTCATATAAGAGCACGAGATCACCATTCTGGAACTGCTTCTTCTTAATGTGTCTATCATGCCATGATTTTTCTCTAGCTTTCTGTACTTGCTGCTGGAACCCTGCAATGAATCTGTCTTATTCAATTTCTAGTATATTTTCCATCCTCTCTTTCATCATAGCTAGGTCATCCATCTCTGTGAAAGCAGATATTCTGAGGCTAGGAACAATGTACTCCATGGGAATGACTGCTTCTTGTCCATAGACCAACCTAAAAGGTGTATGGCCTGTCAAATTTTTGCGGGTGGTTCTATAAGCCCATAGTACGGCTGGAATTCTAAGATCCCAATAATTTCTGTTAACATTGCAAACCTTCGTCAGAGCGTGTTCAAGGATCTTGTTAAAGGCTTCGATAGTTCCATTTGCTTGAGGATGATAGGCAGTACTCTTCTGATGATATACTTGAAATTCTTTAGTTAATACTTCAATAGTATTATTTAGGAAATGTGATCCTTGATCACTCATAAGTATTTTAGGACACCCAAATCTTGACAAGATGTTAATGAAAATAAACTTCACAGCTGTAGCAGCGCTACTATTCTTAACTGGTTGAGCTTCGGCCCAACGAGTAATGTAATCAGTTGTTGTAATAATGTATCTTACTCTAGATTTATTTGTGGGGGGATTGATTGGTCCAACAAAATCAATATCCCACTTGTCAAATGCTTGTAAGGTTACATGTGGAACCAGAGGCATCTCATTCCTCCTGGATGGTTTGCCTGTCCTCTGACAGATTTCATAGCTGTGGAAATACTCTCTTGCATCCTTATGAATCGTAGGCCACCATAATCCAGCTGTCAGAATCTTCTGCGCTGTAGCTTTTCCTACATAATGACCTCCTGCTGCTCCAGAATGTGCCTCAACCATAATCAATGGATTTTCATGCTCCAGGACACATCTACGCAGTATTTCATCTGGTCCCATCTTATATAGTTGTCCTGCTATTAAGGTAAAGTCAGCTGCTCTAACCACCAACTCCTTCTTCTGTTGTGTTGTCATCTCAGCGGGTGCAAAACCTGTAGAAAAGTACTGAACAATATCCTAAAAATAATCATCAACCATCTGGATGGCAAACAACTAGGCATCAGGAAGACCTTTGTCCAAACTAGTGGGTTCTTCTCCATACTCGAGCCTCGACAAGTGGTCAGGCCCTAGGTTAAGTCTTCCAGTCTTAACTATGATCTCAAAGTCATATTCCTGAAATAGAATCATCCATCTGCATATCCTTCCACCTAACAAAGGCTTGTTAACCAAATACTTCAAAGCAGAGTGGTCAGTGAACATCTTAAAATGAGATCCTAACAGATAATGTCGAAACTTCTGCAAGGCATAAACCATAGCTAGACCTTCTCGTTCTGTTGTAGTATAATTCTTTTCAGCTATGGACAATTTTCTACTTGCAAAAGCAATAGGGTGATCAATATTACCTTCACTTGACTGAGCCAATACTATTCCCAAAGCAATGGAGGATGCATCGAAATGCACATGAAACTCTTTACTCCAGTCAGGGAATACTAAGATAGGGGCATTTACCATCTTTTCCTTCAAAATATCCAAGCTTTCTTGAAACTCAGTTGTCCATTCAAACTCAATATCTTTCTTCAACTGCTTTTCCATAGGGGCTATAATCTGAGCATATCCTTTAATGAATTTCCTATAATATCCAGTATGACCAAGCATAGTGTGAAGTTGCTTAACAGACTTCGGAGGTGGCAAGTTCACAATAATGGCTATCTTCGCAGGATCCATCATCAAGCCTTGCTTACATACAATGTGACCTAGCAGAATTCCAAAAGGTGCACAAAAGATACACTTTTTCAAGTTCAAGGAAATCTGATGCTATCTACACTTGTCTAGCATAAGTCTTAAACTAGCTATATGGTCTTTTAGTAACCCAAATATAGTCCAATCATCAAAATAAACTTCTAAGAATTTATGTATAAATTCCTTAAATGCAAGGATGACTACTCTAGAAAACATAGCAGGTGCATTCTTCAATCCAAAAGGCATAACTGTATACTGAAAAGATCCCATCTCTGTAGCGAAGGTTGTTTTATGTCGATCCTCTGGAGCAATTCTGATCTGATGGTAACCGAAAAATCCATCAGTAAAAGAGTACACTTCTTGACCTCCGACATTGTCTAAAACTTTATATGTAAAGGGAGTAGGGAAAGGATCATGTAAACAGGCACCATTCAGCTTCCTTAGATCAACACAGATTCTGATTTATCCCTTGGTCTTCTTTTCTTGCACCACCATAGGACTGACCCATTCAGATTCTTCAACAGGCTCAATGATTCCTGTAGCAAGCATCTTATCTAGCTCTAGCCTGATTTTTTCTTTATACTTAGGGTTCAGCCTATATGGGTGCTTCTTCATAGGCTTCGCATCAGGTTTCAAGGGGACTTTTATCACTCCTATATCACCAAGGATACCTTTCATTTCTGAGAACTTCATCGGAAATAGGTCCTGATACTCATGGAGAAGTTGGGTCACTTTGCTCACCATTTCTTCATCCCAATAATCTCCAATGGTAGCATACTTGGGCTGTTCTTTTGAGTCGATATTTACTTTCCTTGTCTTCAAGGGTTGAGTTACTTCAGGTGCTTCGACTACGGGTCCATGTACTTCACAGTGTCCTTCTGACTCAGGAATGTTAATGTTGCATGGGTCATCATCCTCATCAATTGTGAGTTTATAACATTCTACTGCATTAGCTTCTTGTTCCTTCCAATCAGGTTGGTACTCAGCGATTTATCTATTATCAAACACCTTAGTATGGATCAACCGAATAACTGCGTCTAAAGCAGGGAAAACCTCATTAATAGAAAATGTAAGCACAAAAATATCAACAAGGCTACCCCAACTTACACTACCAAGGCGAAGCTCCACCTCTGCATACCAGTTCTTTGCTATCGGTTCCAGGGTGTGCACAAACCTATGTACCCATTCTTGATGAGGTACATGCTTCCATGGTTCGTAGCACTGCTCCAAATGTTCCTGAGGGCTAGTCTTAGCATTAAACCTACTTCGCACCTCCTGAGGTTGATCCATGAATCTCAGGTGAAGGGACTTTTGACAAGCGTCCCAACTATGAATGTACTTTTTATGACCATTCCACCATCTGGCTGTTGTGGCTCTGAATGCTGAATCTAGAGTCTCTATTTTCTGTGAATCTAGTACTTGCTCTAAGAATTGGAAAATAAAATCTTCTGGGTCGGTCAAGCCATCAAAGGTAGGCAAGTCTCGTGTTTGTGAGCCAAGCCATCTAAGGGATTTGGTAATTCTTGCACATCGATGTCCATGTAGTTCATAAAGTCAATTCTTCCAGTTTTCTAAGCCTTCGTCTGAATCAATCATGCAGGAGCTGTCACACTGCCAATCCATTATACCTTTGGTAGTAGGATCAACATAATCTTCTTCCTTAGCTGTGATGTTGTAGATATGATCCAAAACATCCTGATATTCATCTCTTATTGGCTCTATGTACCTTTCTCCTTGAGAAAGGTCCAAGGGTACTATGAATCTCAAACATTTCCCTTCAAAAGTCATCTGTCTCTTCTTAAGGTTAATGACTGTAGCATTATCTATTTCCCATTCAATTCCTAGCAAGGATGGATAGAGATTGCTATCATCAATTATCTCGATGACTTCAAAATCAGCTAAAGTGTTGACTCCATCTATATCCACTGGTACACTAGGGAGTCATCCTAGGGGCATAATATTCTGTTGATTGGCTAATCTCAACTGTATAGGGGACCATTCAAGGGTAGGTTTTTCCATTTGTTCCCATGTCTGCCTAGCGAGGACATTTACTTATGATCCCAAGTCTAAAATGATGTTCGTCATGTCATACTCTCCTATCTGAGCATGCAATCTCATTTCTCTTCCAGTTCTTCTGGCTCTATTAATAGTTCTTTCCTTACCAGAGCTTCGCTGAGGTTTGCAAGAAGCAATAAATTTATGCAACTCATTTAAAGCATTCTGATTTCTTAAGAGCTTCATACAACTCTATAAAAAGGATGACAGCGTGCTTACTTTATCCGTCGAAGATTCTTGGGACTGTGACTGCTGCTGTTGATGCTATTGCACAGGTGCTACCGATGTGCTTATATCAGCAAAGTCTTTCTTAGCTTCCATAAATGTCTCTTTTTCTCTTCCCACATCAAATGCTGGAATTTTCTCCGGGGTCTTGCGGACCCAAGCCTCGACAGGATGTTTTTCCTTAGTCTGTACTTGCATCGTAGCTCCACTCCTGGTAATAACGTTAATGGTTGGGATAGGTCTTTGCTCCACAGAAATCATTTGAATATTATGAGTAGGAGCTTTTTTTTTTCTTGTATTTTAGCGATCAACTGTGGGGATTTCTCAATGACATGATCTACTGCTCTGCAATATCAACATGTTGTAGTTGGATTTCAACAATATCAAGCTACATGTCTTGCATGATTACAGTTATAGCAAACAGCCTGGCCTCGACCTCGTCCGGCCATACCACCACGATCACAGCCTCCAAAAGTACCTCGACCTCTGTGGTAACCATATCCATCATTGCCTTGTACATCATTTTGTACCCTATAAGCATCATAGGTATGCTCTCCCATGAGGTCAAAGCTGTGACACTCCTCTTCGTTGTGTCCTACTGACTTACATAACTTGCAATAAGGATTCTTAGGTATCTGGACATATCGCTGCAGCAGATAGAAATCCTTAGGTCGATGCTAACCAGTTGTTTTGCAAATCTCACAATATAAAACATTAGGGTTAAACTGGTTTGGCACACCAGTATTGAGGTAATTTCTTAATGCAGGACACTGTTCCTTGTCATGACCTTCTATTCTACATCATGTACACCAAAACTCTTTGCGAATAGACTTCCCCTTCTTCATGTCGTGAAGCTCCAGAGCCATTTCTTCCAACTGCGCTTGTATTTGGGCTATGCCAGAATTATCTTCGACAGGAGCTGTCTCCAGTTTCATGGCAATCTCCAAAGCCTCTTGCTCATCAACAATCTTCTGTTACATGAGTGGGGTTCTGATATGTTGTAATAATGCTGCAATGAACCATTCTTTATGCTGCGTTGGTCCAATAGTGAAACTAACTTGATCTAGCATAACTTTGAACCTTTGATCAAAGTCCCAAACTGATTCTCCTCACCTCTATTGAATCTCTTTCAGTTCAGTTATACACTATGACTCTGATTTAGGCTTCTTGAACTCTTTGATCATTTCCGCTTTAATATCAGCCAAGACATGGCTATGAGTGCTGGAAAACTTCATAAACCAGGTCAAAGCGTGGTCTCTAAAAGAAGTGAATAGCTGTGCTCTTCTTATATCTGCATCTATAATGTTCTTAGCAGTCCATACTGCTTCGCATAAGAACCAAAACTATTATGGATCCTCTGATCCAGTTCCTTTGAAGACAAGGATCTTGATGTCATCATTCATATGGGCCATAGTGGGTCTAGGGGGGGAGGGAGGGGGACTGGTAGTATGCGGGGGGGAACATAATGGGGTAGACTGACCTGTGACAGGAATACTTGGGCTAGGGTTACTTTCAGACTGCGATGGGTTCTCAGGGATAACAGATCTTTGCTGCGGGGTTACTAGAGGGTTTCCAACAGAAGGGGTTTCTTCAGGATCCAATTCTGCTCGATTTACAGGGGTATACTCGGTATTCTAACCTAAGGTATAGGATGAAAATTTCCTCTTGTATCTTTTACCACTTCACAGAAAACCACTTTGCTTGTTGAAGTCACTTTCGGTTTCAAACATAAGTTAGTACTACTAAATCTAATAGTCTGATTCAATGAGCAATATACCTTTTTCAGCCAATAGCATTTTAATTTTCAAATTAAATGAATTCAAGTACTTACCCCTTGGTCCTTTGAAAAACTGTCTTTCAGCTTCACTAAAAGAGGTACTTGTGTCGATGTCAAACTCCATCACAAATGCTTCAAGGGTTTGCATCGTCCAGAAATCAACAGCTCGAGAGATCGCGTTGTTTACTCTTTTCAATATGTTGATTCTTGCAGGGGTCCGATCAGGAAACTAACCTTCTTGGAAGTTCGTCTTCCTCTATGTCAACTTGGATAACCACTGGTGCAATTCTATGTGGATACTACCAAAGAAAATTTCGTAAACATCAGAAAAAATGTACCTTTGTAAAAAGTCGTTTGAACTGCGACGAGGATCTTTATTTTCTTGTTCAGCAAATTTCAGATAAGTCTCTTCGATCCAGTCATCGATTTCTTTTACTGAGGGCCTCCAAAACATATCCCTCCAGGTATGACGTAGATCCCTCTTGAGCAGATACTGAGTTCAACTGGCAACGGAACCAATTTGTTGGGCTTAGGGAAGACCTGGGTTCTATACTTTTGTCTTCGCACCAACAAAAGGCCCATAGTGTTGGCCCTTTCGGCAACAACCAGCGAACAGGTTGCAGTCTCATCCGAAACAGCTATGGGGTGCCGCAGAATCAGGTTTCTGCAAGCAGAAGAGGGATATTACTGTACCTTTATCCTTTAACAAATTATAATCACACAATGCAGAGCTTCGACATTCACTGATATAGCTTCACGGTTAGATAAACAAATAGTTTCTTGCTTAACCCTTAACTGGGAATTCACAACAAAGTTAATATTTAGAAATGATCTTACTTTATCAATTATCTACTTATCAATGCATAAAAGAACATAACGGAAACAACACAAAAGAAACACAACACAAGATATAACGTGGTTCACCCCCAGTGTAGGGGCTACGTCCACAAAACTGTGTTTTATTCAACTCTTTACAAAAACCACAGTTCTGATCTGTGAACTCAGCTGCAGATCCCTTCAATTTTATCAAAGCTGCGCACACAGCTGCAGTTCTTTCTTATCACCAAAACCCTCTGCGCACACAGCTGCAGAGGTCATCCACGCACACAGCTGGGACTTAACCTTTCTTACAAAACTAGGCCTTAGCTTCGCATCAAATCATCTTTACATCAAAATCCTAACCTAACTCTTTTACAAAAGTGCTTATTTATACAAGTGCACTTATTACAAAACCATGGGCTTAAACCATGGTCACCTGGAAACCCTAAACCCTAGACTTAAACCATGGGTTAATTACAAAAAGAGGGCTTTGACTCAACCCCAACACCCCTAAGACTATTTTGAGTCGTAACTCCGCTTACAAGCTTCCACAACAACTGCGGAGTTACCAAAATTAAGGACCGTTAAGGTGTGCACCCCAACAATCCCAACCTCCTCCTCACTGGTTTTATGGGACTGTGTATCTTTGTTTGATGTCAAGGAAGAAAATGATCTGAGACATGAGGGCATCCTAGAAACAAATGTGATGATAAGAAGCCAGGGGTTGATTAAGGAAACAGTCTTATGCTCCCCAAGATCAAAAGACTTCAAAAGAATGTTAAGAAATTCCAAAATAGTTCCTCAGCTAATAAAATTCTAGAGTTTACCATCACCAATCAAAATCCTGGATAGATTCACATGCCTACTAAGACCAACGAAGAAAATAATGTTAGATCGAATCTCACTGAACATAAGATGGAGTATGACATTGTGGAGGATATCAAGAAGGTGAGGGAAAACATCTCATTATTTGAAATGTGCAATGTGCCACAACAAAAATAAAATCTATTAAAAGCACTTGAAGCATGAAAGGAGAGGCTATCGACTAACAATCAGCCTCAAGAAGAAGAAATTGGTGAAGCAAGTATGGGAGGTAAGCCTAAAAGTAAGAGTTCACCTGTTCACCTTTTCTCCTTACTTTTGAAATCTTCAACAATAACGTGCATATATTCCTCATTAGAGGAATTTTGGGGTCTAAAATGGGCCTCCTAAGGAAAATAATAAAATAATAGTTAAAATAATAAAATAATATTGATTAATTTTGGAGGAAGAAAGAAAAAAACTACTTTTTGTGTTCGTATTTTCGACATATCTCCCTGTGTTTTTACTCAAATTTTGATTGAGAGAGCTCGTTGGATGCATAATTTGATTCCGCATCCAACGAGTACCCACACTGCATACTTTTGATGGACCTCTCTACCCCAAAAACAAGAAATACCTGAAAAAACGTGATGATGACATCATCATCACATTTTTTTCAGGTATTTCTTGTTTTTGGGGTAGCGGGGTCCATCAAAAGTATGCAGTGTGGGTACTCGTTGGATGTGGAATCAAATTCCACATCCAACAAGCTCTCCCGATCGAAATTTGAGTAAAAACACAATGAGATATGTCGAAAATACGAACAAAAAAAGTAGTTTTTTTTAATGACAAATATATCAATTCAAAAATTATGGTTGACTTATTTTATTGAAATTCTATTGGTTCTTGAATTCCAACTCACAAAAATTTATTTTGGCATGTTTTCTTATGAGGCCCATTTTAGACCCCAAATTTCCTCTAATGAGTAGAGTCGAGGGCATCAGTCAATGTCATTCGTTGTCGGTCTGCAAAAAGATAAATGGACAACCTAAACCATCTACCTGGAAGGTTGTTCATTTGGATAGAATGAATGTGAAGGTAATTGGAGAAATGGAGGATGTTCTCGTTCGCTTATCTTCCAATGATAAGGTGTGTCAAGTCATCGATATTGTGGTGGCTGACATACCGGAAGCTTATGGACTTGTTTTGAGCAGGGATTGGTTGGCTAAGATGAAAGGATATTTTGCCTTAGACTGGTCGCATCTGTAGCTGCAGTATAAAGGAATCCCAAATAAAATTAAAGTGTTGAGGGAGCCCCACATGAAACACAATGTTACCCAATTCGAAGGAAAAAATGAACCAGTGGATACTATTTTGGGAAACTATTTTATTGAGTTAGAACCGGGAAACTATCAAGCGAAAGAAGCCAGCGATACATCAGACACTCAGCCTGATCTCCTTTAGTTTTCACAAGCTGATGAAATCGATTGTAAAATAGTAGACTTAGTTGTAGATGTAGATGTTAGTTCTCATGTAGTAGTAGGTAGCAATTTTTGGATTCTTTTCTTTGATGGTTCTAAAACTTTAGACGGGTTGGGAGCCAGCTGTGTCCTGATTGACCCTATCAAAAAGAAACATTTTCTTTCATGTAGGTTATAGTTTGAATGTACCAATAACATAGCTGAATATGAAGCATTGGTTCAGGGGTTAAGGAAAGCAATTGAATTAAAGGAAAATAATCTGAAAGTGTTTGGATATTTTGAAATAATTGTAAAACAAATTCGGAATCAAATACATTGCATTTCTCCTCATTTAAAAGCTTATCAAAATGAAGTATGGGATTTACTTAAATGTTTTAATGCATTTAACATTGTATCAATTCTAATACTTAAGAATGCAATAGCTGACTTGTTGGCCACATCAGTTGCGAGGCTTGTGCCCTCTAATAATCGATGCTCTGTTGAATTGCTTTTTAGGCCCTCGATCCTGGATATGATTACCAATCTACGAGTGTTCGATGGCAATCAACAGATTATAGAATGCTTAACGAATGACGAGGCATTCAAAGGGGAGATTATTTATGATGAAGAACATCAGGCCGAGTTGAAATTCGATAATTTCATTCCTAAGGGAGTCAAGAATTTAGAATGGATGTTTGATTTAAATGAGAAATTTAGAAGAACAGCAAATGTGAAGACTCATAGCTCATCTCTACAGTTCGATTTGATTAATTTGGGGACTAAGATGAAGCCTAAATATGTGAATCTTGGAAAATGTTGTTCAGCAATTGAAAGCGATAAGTTCATCATTCTTTTGAAGTAATACAAAGATGTTTTTTCCTGGACGTATGAAGATCTGAAGACATATGACACCAGTATTATCCATCATGTTATCCCCATCAAATATGGAATCAAACCTTATCAGCAACCTTTAAGGAAAATTCATCCAAAATTGGAACCTCTAATCTAGAGTGAAGTTAAGAAATTATTGGATGCTAGAATCATTTTTAAGGTTAGACACTCGAAATGAGTTTCAAATTTGGTACCAGTGAGGAAAAAATCTGGAGAAAGCAGGTTATGTGTGGATTTTAGAAACTTAAATCGTGCTTCAGATAAAGACAATTATCATGTTCCACCCATGGAGCAAATACTACAAATAACACATATTTCAAGAAATGTAGAAAAAATCTATTACAAGGACTTCTATGACATTGAATTTTTTTGTAAACATTTTATTTATTTCATTTAATTTGTAAAAATTATGCATTAAAGAAATATTCCATTAAAATTGGAAAAACTAATCCTAGAAAGAATGTTTTTATTGATCACAAATTTTATTTACTCAAAGTGTTTTTAATATACAATCATAAAAAATGAAATGTTGTATCATTTATAACTAGTTCGGTATGCCATAAATTAGGAGGAGTATATGAAAATCTGTAATTTGTTGAATCGTGAGAAAAAATATTCATGAAGATATAAAATGTAGGATTAATGAAGTTAAGTTGCACACATAATTGCATGTTTTATTACAAGAAGATCTCTATCTATATTTGAAGTGAACAAAGTATCATATTAAATATTTTTATTGTTAAATAACATATTATAATATAGCATGATTGGAAGGAAATCACAATATTAAATTAAAATAAAATAAATTATAAGAAATGTAATGATGTCGAACCAAATAATAACTATAAATTCCTCAAAATTGGGATAGTTGTTAGGTACAACATTATACATACACAATGAAAGTGTGAAGAAATCGAATTAAGATAATGTGTCTACTATCTATGCCTAGAGTCCAATTATAGTGGGATGTAGTAGTTGATAATATATTTGAGATGTTTGAATTTGGTGCTTAATGGATCCAACATCCCCCCAATAGTCAATCAAGGGACTTGCTAGTTGAATCGAAACTAAAAAAGGGGATTATAAACAACTTTGTGAGGATGTCATAGTTGAAGGGAAGGTACCTCATTTACATTGCTTAACTAGTCTAGAAGTTGAGATGATGTTGTGATTTTATTGCCTCTTAGAATTGCCTCTAGGTAGCACCAAGAAAGAGGAAATCATCTTGGTGGTGTTTGGTAAGGGAGATCATTTGAGAAATAAAGATGTGAGCTTTAGGGAATCCCTTATGTATATTGATGTTAGGCACCACTGGCCCAGGTATCTATGGAAGGCTCAACACCATTGCTCTATCTCGACTATAAGCCTATGTGATTAAACCAGGAACTACCCTAGAGGTACCATCTTGAGTGCATGCATCCACTGGTATAAGGTACATGTTATTATGACAATAAGGTTATCTATTTAAATCTCCATGTTCAAATTGATCTATATAGAAGTTCATTTTGGGTTTAAACCCCTAAATGGAATCTAGCTAAGTAACATGTATGTACTTCTTGTAAATGTATTCCCAAATGATCCTTCTCATTTCTTGTTTTGTTATGAGGAGTTGCCAACTGTATCAAGATATTGCATTTATGTGGGAAGTCGATATTTTAGATATCTAGTGTGGATTGAAGTAAGAAATTGTCTTCTAAAATCCAACGTCAGGAGTGCGCAGTGGAGTCCACTTTGTAAGGGTCTTCAAAGAGATGTATGTAAGGAAGGGGTATCAATCTCTTCATGTTTTCAAGTCTAAAAACAACATAACTTGATGTAATATTTCCAACCAATCATGGGCGAGAATTACTTTCACCAAAAGGCAAAGAAAATGATAAGATTTTTAAATGTCGAAGAAATAGATGTTGAAACAAATTTTTCAAAGCTTTTAGTTGAAATTTATATATGACCCCATGCTCTTTTGAATTTATTTATGGCACATATCGAATGAGTCTAAATAGTCCACTTAGTACTCATTATCAATTAATTATATGGTTTTACATTGTATTTTATTCCAAAAATTACATACCACATTTATACATTCATTTAATGCATATAAGAAGATAAAAGATAGAACATATCTCGTGCTTTGTTGTCCTATAAGAGATTATTTCAGTTAATCATAATTGAGTTAGTAATACAAACTTACAAAAAAAATGAATTGAGAAATCAAATTTCTTATAGTTCAATGTCACTCACTTATGACCAATCACGTACTACCCTTAATACCACTTAGCACTCATTAGCAATAAATTTTGTGTTTTTAAACAATTGCAACTTTAATTATATGGGGCTTTATTTCAAAAATTACATACTGCATTGATAAACTCCTCTTATTAATGAATATACGCAAATAAAAGTCAATAATTTATTTCATGCCTTGTTGGCTTATATGAGATTATTTCAATTATAAACTATTAACTTAAGAATACACATTTACAAAACTTTGTGCGTGCCTTGTTGGCTTTTATGAGATGATTTTAATTACAAATATTTGATTTAAGAACGCAAATTAAAAAAATATTTTGAATGGGGAAATGAAGTGGTGTATGATGCAAAAAAATGTCAAACTAAAGGCAATCATAAATAATATTAATAATCGTATTTAAATATTATTGTTAATTCTCATCTATCTATAAAAGTTTTAAAAACATACAAATTAATTCATCAAAAAATGTGTCCAACTTGTATTGAAATATTGCAATGTACGCATTAACAAATTTCTAAAAATTAATATCTTCACTTACTATAAAGAACTCAATGTTCTATTGAACATTCGAATGTAGTTGCGTTTCTCTTTGATACGATGGAGTGTCTTAAAAAGGGGGAATAGAATTTGGACAAGCCAAGTATCATGTTCATGTTCTATATAAGCCTTTGTTAAGATACAATTTGACTGGTATCCGGGGAATTGAGAAGTAAGCTTTGATGTATCTATTAGCAATATATTTGATTCTTCGTACTT
>LPNX010856661.1:311239-351289 GCA_001517045.1 Pseudotsuga menziesii
GATTCAGCAATTTTGTCTGATAGAAATCACACATACTACAAATTCAGAGGAATTGCACTGCTTGGAATCTCACATTCCCTGTCCGATGTCTAAAAAGAGATCAAAATTGTATGTCAAGCCTCTGAGTTTGCTAATTCATCTACTCAGGGCAGTGTCAGATCATATTATATGATATCGAGTCGATATTCAATTTTTAGGACAACTTGAAGTTGTTCAATTTAGAGCACCACCCTTTCATGCTGCAGATTCTCTCTGACCTATTGCAGGTTTGTGCTCCACGATTCATTTTGGCTTCAAATTTTCTTTTGCTTTTTGCTTTTTGTGTTTTCATAGAGGACTAGGCAAGTATCATGTTTAGTAGAAATTAGCATGATTGACTAAGCGATAGTATCAATGATTAGGAGGTTTATTTTCTATTTGCATTTCAAGGAATGGGTATTTTCAGAGTAATTGACAGTCTGAACTCTGAAGCCGCTTGTATTTGGGCACCAATCTGATCATCTGGATTTTTGCATTAAATGAAAAGCAGAGAGCATCATGGTATGTTGGAGAGACATATCTGATGCTAAGTTTCCAGTAAAATATTGAAAACATGATATCATGGCATTAGCTTTTGTTAAATTTAGTTATAGCCCAAAGTCATGAGTTCATGCCTAGTGAAAGAGGTCCAAAAACCCTTAAGGGTTTTTCCACTAAAGAGGCTGATTCAAGGTTTATACTTAGCATTGAATGGTATAAGAGTTCTTTGGCACTTGGCTCTTGAGCCATGTTCTTGCTTGGTGAAAGAGGCCCAAAAGGGTTTTTCCACTAAAGAGGTAGATTCAAGGTTATACTTAGCATTGAATGGCATAAGAGTTCTTTGGCACTTGGGTTTTAAGCCATCTATTGGTACATGATTTTTCCACCATTGGAAAGTAGACAGTCCTACAATAAATTCCAGAATTCTAAGTTACAAATATAGTGGTTTGAATGGATCTGCAAGTTGTCCAGTAATATGCTTCATGCCTGACAAACTCTGCATTTGCTTGAACTTGGCACAAAGAATACCGATTGTCTCTTGTTACATTAGATCTATCATAACACCCTCATTAGAGATGTGTGAGCCTCTTTGCTCTTGAGTCTTTCCCTTAGGATGGTAGTTGGAGATGAATGTCATTACCCTTTCAATCCTCTATAGTGCTCTTTGTAGTTATTCAAGGCTCTCTGAAATAGGTTACCCTAGGAAAATAAAACTTTATATAATCTTATAACTAGGTTCACTAGGCTCCAACAGTGATTAAGACCATGATCCCCGGCTACTAGGTGCTTCGCACAAAGTACAGGGGGCCATAATAGCAATGGAAATTATGAACTCTAGCGGGGGTGGGGGGGTGTGGGGGGAAGATTTCAGTCTCGGAGTATAGGATAGAATCATCAACTCTGCTTCATCTCCAGTATTCTCTGTTTTGATTTTAACTTTGATACAAGGACTCAGCCTAAGGGAAACATTGTTAAAGTAAATGTCTGCAAATGTTAGGTTGTTCTTGATCAAAATTTCATTAATTGTTTGGCTCTGTGAAGTTGAAGAGCCATCTGGTAGTAATTTATGGCATTTTCTGTTGATGTTGTTCCTTCTAGATTATAAGGACTAAATTAGTCATTTCTTTATTCCTCAATTGAATGAGAAAGTCAACTGCTTAGTTTTTCTTTTGATAGGTCATGTTGGTTTTAGACCAAGCTAACATGTTATCTGTCTTTTTTCAGGCCTCATCTTGCTCTTCTATTGGATTTCATACAGTGTCTTAGCCAGGGGCTTCCCCCAATATACAAAAGGCTTGCATTTGCTATGGGGTATAGCGAGTGAATTAAGGCATAGAGAGCCATTGATTCTAAGTACTAACTAAAATATTTATTAAAAAGCTGAAGGGAAGGAACTACGACGACAGGATGGCATTCTGGGACCTTTTAACTGTGGCATCCATGCCAGTTATCAAGATTCTTTTGATAAGTGCTCTCGGGGCTATTTTGTCAACTCAATATGCTGGCGTGCTAACTGAAGAATCTTGAAAAAGTTTAAATAAGGGATCGCATGCTTTGAGATGTCCAACATTCATAATGCACCCGTATAATCATATTGGATTGAGACCATATGTTGCAAATCGGAACTATGACCAATTCTATAGCTTTTCTCTTCATAGAAGGTAGCATATTTTGTAAAATGTAACCTCCTGTATAAATATACTGATGGCTAGCTATTAGTTTAGCATACAGAAACTTAAAATTGTACAATGCCTGGGCTGTTGTTAATTGTTAATTGGCTTTGCATATTTTAATGCTGTTTGAATCACAATGTCACCTTCAACTAGTATAGTACTATTGGGCTTAGACTGTCCAGAGCTAATTACTGAGATTGTTTTGGCATAATAGACTAGTGAAAGAAATAAGAATAAATGAACAAGAAAAAGAGAGAGGGTACTTGAGCCAATAAGATATGCTGATGAGAGATATCACTTAGGTGGGGAAGGATATAGTACATAATAATTTAATTCAGTCAAATCATAGAAGTGGCCTACGCTAGTTTCTACTTGTTTAATCATGGAATTTTGGGTTTATGTCACTCAACAGGTCATTTTTGTTGTATTTACACCAGCTCTTCTATTTGCAAGCCTTGTATAGTCTGTGACATTCGAAGATCTCATTTCCTGGTACGTAATATTGTTAATTTCCAGTGCATTGGTTGCAAGGAGGGTTTATTTTGTTCTTAGGTTGTTCATGATATTAATAAAATTGTTTTTTTGTAGGGCCGTAAGAGAGAAGAGTAGCAGAGGTGGCTAAATTTGCTGCAGAACTACAGATCTAGGTTTATTATAGCAGATTTTGATACAGAGAAATCATAGCAGGTTTATTATAGAAAAAACAATGAAAAACATTTGAACTTCGACATAAGAAATCATCACTCCGAAATTTGACAGTTCTGATCTAATTTCTACTGATTTGCATGGAATGTTAATGTTGCACAGGTCATCATCCTCGTCAATTGCAATTTTATAACATTCTACTGCATTAGCTTCTTGTTCCTTCCAATCGGGTTGATACTCAGCTATTTATTTATCATCAAACACCTTAGTATGGATCAAACGAATAGCTACGTCTAAACCAGGGAAAACCTTATTAATAGAAAATGTAAGCACAAAACTATCAACAAGACTATCCCAACTTATAGTACCATGGTGAAGCTCCACCTCTGCATACCATTTCTTTGCTATCGGTTCCAGCGTGTGCACAAACCTATGTACCCATTATTGACGAGGTACATGCTTCCATGCTTCGTAGCACTGCTCCAAATGTTCCTGAGGGATAGTCTTACCATTAAACCTGCTTCGCACCTCCTGAGGTTGATCCATGAATCTCAGGAGAAGGGAATTTTGACAAGCATCCCAACTATGAATTTACTTTTTATGACCATTCCACCATCTGGCTGCTGTGGCTCTGAATGCTAAATCTAGAGTCTCCATTTTTTGTGAATCCGGTACTTGTTCTGAGAATTGGAAAATAAAATCTTCTGGGTCGATCAATCCATCAAAGGTAGGAAAGTCTCGTGTCTATGAGCCAAGCCATATAAGGGATTTGGTAATTCTTGCACATCGATGTCCATGTAGTTCATAAAGTCGATTCTGCCATTTTTCTAAGCCTTCGTCTGAATCAGTCATGCAGGAGCTGTCACACTACCAATCCATTATACCTTGGCAATAGGATCAACATAATATTCTTCCTTAGCTGTGATGTTGTAGATATGATCCAAAACATCCTGATCTTCATCTCTGACTGGCTCTGTGTACCTTTCTCCTTGAGAAGGGTCCAAGGGTACTATGAATCTCAAACCTTTCCCTTCAAAAGTCATCTGTCTCTTCTTAAGGTTAATGAATGTAGCATTATCTATTGCCCATTCAATTCCTAGCAAGGCTGGATAGGGATTGCTATCATCAATTATCTCGATGACTTCAAAATCAGCTAAAGTGTTGACTCCATCTATATCCACTGGTACACTAGGGAGTTGTCCTAGGGGAATAATCTTTTGTTGATTGGCTAATCTCAACTGTATAGGGGACCATTCAAGGGTAGGTTTTTCCATTTGTTCCCATGTCTTCCTAGTGAGGACATTTACTTATGATCCCAAGTCTAAAATGATGTCCGTCATGTCATACTCTCTTATCTGAGCATGCAATCTCATTTATCTTCCAGTTCTTCTGACTCTATTAATAGTTCTTTCCTTACCAGAGCTTTGCTGAGGTTCGTAAGAAGCAATAAATTTTTGCAACTCATTTAAAGCATTCTGATTTCTTAAGAGATTCATACAACTCTGTAAAAAGGATGACAGCGTGCTTATTTTATCCGTCGAAGCTTCTTGGGACTGTGACTGCTGCTGTTGATGTTATTGCACAGGTGCTACCGATGTGCTTAGATCAGCAAAGTCTTTCTTAGCTTCCATAAATGTCTCTTTTTCTCTTCCCACATCAAATGCTAGAATTTTCTCTGGGGTCTTGCGGACCCAAGCCTCAACAGGATGTTTTTCCTTAGTCTATACTTGCATCATAGCTCCACTCCTGGTAACAACGTTAATGGCTGGGATAGGTCTTTGCTCCACAGAAATCATCTGAATATTCTGAGTAGGAGCGCTATTTCTTTCTTGTATTTTAGCGATCAACTATGGGGATTTCTCAATGACATGATCTATTGCTTTGTAATATCGACATGTCGTAGTTGGATTTCGACAATATCGAGCTACATGTCCTACATGATTACAGTTATAGCAAACAACCTGGCCTCGACCTCGTCTAGCCATACCACCACGACCACAGCCTCCAAAAGTACCTCGACCTCTGTGGTAACCATATCCATCATTGCCTTGTGCATCATTTTGTACCCTATAAGCATCATAGGTACGCTCTCCCATGAGGTCAAAGCTGTGACACACCTCTTCATTGTGTCCTACTGACTTACAGAACTTGCAATAAGGATTCTTAGGTACCTGGACATATCGCTGCAGCAGATAGCAGTCCTCAGGTCGATGCTAACCAGTTGTTCTGTAAATCTCATAATATAAAACATTAGGGTTAAATGGGTTTGGCACACCAGTATTGCGGTAATTTATTAATGCAGGACACTGTTCCTTGTCATGACCTTCTGTTCTACATCATGTACACCAAAACTCTTCGCGAATAGACTTCCCCTTCTTCATGTCGCGAAGCTCTAGAGCCATTTCTACCAACTGCGCTTGTATTTGGGCTATGCCAGAATTATCTTCGACAGGAGTTGTCTCCAGTTTCATGGAAATCTCCAAAGCCTCTTGCTCATCAGCAACCTTCTGTTGCATGAGTGGGGTTCTGATATGTTGTAATAACGCTGCAATGAACCATTCTTTATGCTGTGGTGGTCCAATAGTGAAACTAACTTAATCTAGCAGAACTTTGAACCTCTGATCAAAGTCCCAAACTAATTCTCCTCACATCTATTGAATCTATTTCAGTTCAGTTATACACTATGACTCTAATTTAGGCTTCTTGAACTCTTTGATCATTGCTACTTTAATATCAACCAAGACATGGTTATGAGTGCTGGAAAACTTCATAAACCAGGTCAAAGCGTGGTCTCTAAAAGAAGTGACCAGCTGTGCTCTTCTTATATATTCATCTATAATGTTCTTAGCAATCCATACTGCTTCACATAAGAACCAAAACTGTTCTGGATCCTCTGATCCAGTTCCTTTGAAGACAGGGAGCTTGATGTCATCATTCATATGGGCCATAGTGGGTCTAGGAGGGGAGGGAGGGGGATTGGTAGTATGCGGGGGGGGAACTTACTGGGGTAGACTGACCTATGACAGGAATACTCGATCTAGGGTTACTTTTAAACTGCGACAGGTTCTCAGGGATAACAGATCTTCGCTGCGGGGTTACCAGAGGGTTTCCAACAGAAGCGGTTTCTTTGGGATCTGACTCTGCTGGATTTACACGTGTATACTCGGTATTCTGACCTAAGGTATAGGATGCAAAATTCCTCTTGTATCTTTTACCACTTCACAGCAAACCACTTTTCTCGGTGAAGTCACTTTTGCTTTCAAACATAAGTTAGTACTACTAAATCTAACAGTCTGATTCAATGAGCAATATACCTTTTTCAACCAATAGCATTTTAATTTTCAAATTAAATGAATTCAAGTACTTACCCCTTGGTCCTTTGAAAAACTGTCTTTCAGCTTCACTAAAAGAGGTACTTCTGTCGATGGCAAACTCCATCACAAATGCCTCAAGGGTTCACATCGTCTAGAAATCAATAGCTCGAGAGATCGCGTTGTTTACTCTTTTCAATATGTTGATTCTTGCAGGGGTCCGATCAAGAAACTAACCTTCTTGGAAGTTAGTCTTCCTCTCTGTCAACTTGGATAACCACTGGTGCAATTCTATGTGGATACTACCAAATAAAATTTCCTAAACATCAGAAAAAATGTACCTTTGTAAAAATTCATTTGACCTGCGACGAGGATCTTTATTTTCTTGTTCAGCAAATTTCAGATAAGTCTCTTCGATCCAGTCACCGATTTATTTTACTGAGGGCCTCCAAAACATAGCCCTCTAGGTATGACGTAGATCCCTCTTGAGCAGATACTGAGTTCAACCAGCAACAGAACCAATTTGTTGGGCTTAGGGCAGACCCGGGTTCTATACTTTTGTCTTCGCACCAACAAAAGGCCCACAGTGTTGGAACTTTCGGAAACAACCATCGAACAGGTTGCAGTCTCATCTGAAACAGCTATGGGGTGCCGTAGAATCAGGTTTCTGCAAGCAGAAGAGGGATATTACTGTACCTTTATCCTTTAACAAATTATAATCACACAATGCAGAGCTTCGAAATTCACTTATATAGCTTCACGGTTAGATAAACAAACAGTTTCTTGCTTAACCCTTAACTGGGAATTCACAGTGAAGTTAATATTTATCAGTGATCTTACTTTATCAATTATCTACTTATCAATGCATAAAAGAACATAACAGAAACAACACAAAATAACCACAACACAAGATATAACGTGGTTCACCCCCAGTGTAGGGGCTACGTCCACAAAACTGTGTTTTATTCAACTCTTTACAAAAACCACAGTTCTGATCTGTGAACTCAGCTGCAGATCCCTTCAATTTTATCAAAGCTGCGCACACAGCTGCAGTTCTTTCTTATCACCAAAACCCTCTGCACACACAGCTGCAGAGGTCATCCACGCACACAGCTGGGACTTAACCTTTCTTACAAAACTAGGCCTTAGCTTCGCATCAAATCATCTTTACATCAAAATCCTAACCTAACTCTTTTACAAAAGTGCTTATTTATACAAGTGCACTTATTACAAAACCATGGGCTTAAACCATGGTCACCTGGAAACCCTAAACCCTAGACTTAAACCATGGGTTAATTACAAAAAGAGGGCTTTGACTCAACCCCAACACCCCTAAGACTATTTTGAGTCGTAACTCCGCTTACAAGCTTCCACAACAACTGCGGAGTTACCAAAATTAAGGACCGTTAAGGTGTGCACCCCAACAATCCCAACCTCCTCCTCACTGGTTTTATGGGACTGTGTATCTTTGTTTGATGTCAAGGAAGAAAATGATCTGAGACATGAGGGCATCCTAGAAACAAATGTGATGATAAGAAGCCAGGGGTTGATTAAGGAAACAGTCTTATGCTCCCCAAGATCAAAAGACTTCAAAAGAATGTTAAGAAATTCCAAAATAGTTCCTCAGCTAATAAAATTCTGGAGTTTACCATCACCAGTCAAAATCCTGGATAGATTCACATGCCTACTAAGACCAACGAAGAAAATAATGTTAGATCGAATCTACTGAACATAAGATGGAGTATGACATTGTGGAGGATATCAAGAAGGTGAGGGAAAACATCTCATTATTTGAAATGTGCAATGTGCCACAACAAAAAGAAAAGCTATTAAAAGTGCTTGAAGCATCAAAGGAGAGGCTACCGACTAACAATCAGCCTCAAGAAGAAGAAATTGGTGAAGCAAGTATGGGAGGTAAACCTAAAATTAAGAGTTCACCTGTTCACCTTTTCTCCTTACTTTTGAAATCTTCAACGATAACGTGCATAACTTCCTAGTAGACTCGAGGGCATCAGTCAATGTCATGCCGCTGTCGGTCTGCAAAAAGATAAATGGACAACCTAAACCATCTACCTGGAAGGTTGTTCAGTTGGATAGAATGAATGTGAAGGTAATTGGAGAAATGGAGGATGTTCTCGTTCGCTTATCTTACAATGATAAGGTGTGTCAAGTCATCGATATTGTGGTGGCTGACATACCGGAAGCTTATGGACTTGTTTTGAGCAGGGATTGGTCAGCTAAGCTGAATGGATATTTTTCCTTAGACTGGTCGCATCTGTGGCTGCAATATAAAGGAATCCCAAATCAAATTAAAGTGTTGAGGGAGCCCCACATGAAACACAATGTTACTCAATTCGAAGGAAAAAATGAACCAGTGGATCCTATTTTGGGAAACTATTTTATTGAGTTAGAACCGGGAAACTATCAAGTGAAAGAAGCTAGCGATACATCAGACACTCAGCCAGATCTCCTTTAGTTTTCACAGGCTGATGAAATTGATTGTAAAATAGTATACTTAGCTGTAGATGTAGATGTTAGTTCTCATGCAGTAGTAGGTAGCAATTTTTGGATGCTTTTCTTTGATGGTTCTAAAAATTTAGACGGGTTGGGAGCCAGCTGTGTCCTGATTGACCCTATGAAAAACAAACATTTTCTTTCATGTAGTTTATAGTTTGAATGTACCAATAACATAGCTGAATATGAAGCGTTGGTTCAGGGGTTAAGGAAAGCAATTGAATTAAAGGAAAATAATCTGAAAGTGTTTGGATATTCTAAAATAATTGTAAAACAAATTCGGAATCAAATACATTGCATTTATCCTCATTTAAAAGCTTATCAAAATGAAGTATGGGATTTACTTAAATGTTTTAATGCATTTAACATTGTATCAATTCTAATACTTAAGAATGCAGCAGCTGACTTGTTGGCCACATCAGCTATGAGGCTTGTGCCCTCTAATAATCAATGCTCTGTTGAATTGCTTTTCAGGCCCTCGGTTATGGATATGATTACCAATCTATGAGTGTTCTATGACAATCAACAGATTATAGAATGCTTAACGAATGATGAGGCATTCAAAGGGGAGATTATTGATGATGAAGAACAACAGGCCGAGTTGAAATTCGATAATTTCATTCCTAAGGGAGTCAATACTTTAGAATGGATGTTTGATTTAAATGATAAATTTAGAATACCAACAAATGTGAATACCCATAGCTCATCTCTATAGTTCGATTTGATTAATTTGGAGACTAAGATGAAGCCTAAATATGTGAATCTTGGAAAATGTTGTTCACCAATTGAAAGCGATAAGTTCATCATTCTTTTCAAGTAATACAAAGATGTTTTTTCCTGGACATATGAAGATCTGAAGACATATGCCACCAGTATTATCCAGCATGTTATCCCCATCAAATCTGGAATCAAACCTTATCAGCAGCCTTTAAGGAAAATGCATCCAAAATTGGAACCTCTAATCCAGAGTGAAGTTAAGAAATTATTGGATGCTAGAATCATTTTTAAGGTTAGACACTCGGAATGAGTTTCAAATTTGGTACCGGGGAGGAATAAATGTGGAGAAAGCAGGTTATGTGTGGATTTTAGAAACTTAAATCGCGCTTCAGATAAAGACAATTATCATGTTCCACCCATGGAGCAAATACTACATTTAATGGTTTTAGGTTCTGAACTATTCTCTTTATTAGATGGATTCTCAGGCTACAATCAAGTATCAGTAGACGAAGAAGACAGACTAAAAACAACATTCAGGACCAGGTGGGGAACTTTTGCTTACAGAAGGATGCCTTTTGGGCTCATAAATGTTGGAGATACCTTCTAGAGGGCCATGGACATAGCTTTCTATGGTCTGATTGGCCGCAGTGCTGTAGTATACCTTGATGACATCACAATATTCTTGAAGAAAAGAGAGCAACACGCATTTCATCTAAAGCAAAGTTTTGAACGCCGCCGGAAATATGGTATCTCACTAAACCCCAAGAAGTGTGTGTTTGTTGTTATAGAAGGTAAGTTGTTGGGTCATGTGGTGTCTAAGAAGGGGATTTCCATAGACCCAGAAAGGATCAAAGCCATTGAATAGATTCCCTTGCCCCATAATAAAAAGGGCATGCAATCATTTATGGGGACAATAAACTTCATGCGAAGGTTTGTGCCAGATTTCGCTCAAATTGTTAAACCTTTGCAACAAATGGTAAAGCAAAGTGTACAGTTCAAATGGGCTGATGTAGAGAAGAACGCATATAGTAAGATTAAAACAGTTGTTGCGCACACACCTTCCCTCAAAATTATGGATTTTGATAAAGATTTTATTCTGTACATTTTTGCCTCTGATGATTCACTAGCAGTTGTGCTGACCTGGAAAGAAGATGGGGGAGATGAGTTCCCCATATCATTTATGAGCATTGGTTTGCAAGGGGCCGAATTGAATTACCCTACTGTTGATAAACAAGCTTACGCAGTGTTGAAAGTGGTGAAACAATTCATACCATATATACTGAAGAACCGGACAAAGGTAATAGTTCCACACCCAGCTGTGAGGTCTCTTTTCATACAAAAGGAGCTAGGAGAAAGGAGAGGCAACTGGGTAACAGCTCTACAGGAGTATGACCTCAAATTCAAGCCAGCCTCCATAGTCAAAGGGCAAGGATTGTGCAAATTGATGACTAAAAGTAAAGACAATGAAGAACATGACTGGGAAGACGAAGCTGAGTTACATTTGATGGATGTATGTCCTCTTTTCATAGCTCCAGACTCTTGGTATCGAGAACTTGTGCATTACCTTCAAGCAGGATTGTTACCAGAACATTGGAATTCTAAGCAAAGAAGAGCACCACATCTTAAATCAGCCTCATATCAAATTATTGAAGGAATATTATTCAAGAAGAATTATGATGGAGTTGTTCTTAGATGCTTAGAGAAAGAAGATGCGATGAAGGTAATGATAGATTTGCATGATGGGCCTACTGGAGTACATTTTTCGGGAGATACTACAACTCATAAAATTCTCAGAGCCAGATACTATTGGCCCACGCTGTTAAAAGATGCACATGCCCATGTCAAAAAGTGCCACATTTGTCAAAGGTGTGGTGGAAGACAAGTGTTACAGAGAGAAATTCCTATGGCTTGGGGTACCACAACAGACATCTTGACTCCAGAAATCAATCCTTTCCAATATGCAATAGAAATTAAATGTCTAACACTAAAGGATCAGACCTCGTACCTTATTCCGGATGGTTGAAGTAGATCCCCATTGAGATTTCCAATCTTCAGCTTGAATTGATATATTACTTCCTCAACAACAAGTAAACAATACAAGCATTCTATATATCATGGTGTTAGATCTATTCTAGCATATATAATCAATAATGCACAAGCATTTGACATAATCCCATGGATAAAATATTCATTCAAACACACATTATTGGATAGGAAAAGATATTTCTATTAATATAAATCAGAGATTGCAAGATAAAACCCCTGACCGCATGTCTGCGAACCAGAGAAACTGAATCCCCCACTTGGGCCTCCACCACTTCAATCCTCCATCTCTTGATAGTAAGCTCAGAAGAAAAAGTCAAGCTTGGGAAGAACACAAAAGTGCTACAAGGGACAAAGGGATGCATACTCAAGCATAAGTTTCAGCAACAATGGACTATAGTTTCTTTGCTCTCAATTCTCTCTTATGCCTTTAATGTACCAAAGGGTTCCTTATATAGCTTTTCAAAGGGGTAATGAAAGGTCAAATCCGAGCAATCTCAAGGCATAGGGAAGGCCAAGAGTCAAATGAGTCAGATCCATGTCAAGGAAAAATCCAAAAGGATTTGGATTATGCACACATCTCGATGTACGCGGTTTTAGTGGTCAAACCCGCGTATATACGTGCTTATAGGTTAAAAAGTCACGTGTATCATTTTTCATGTGTTTTTAGGGATGATCAAGGAAACATCAAAGGACAAAAATTGGTCCATGGGGTCTAAGGAGTCTGCAGCGGGACAAGGGAAGGCCATACAAAGTGTGATTCACCTGGAGTGGTGAAATCCGCTATAACAGATGCCCCCTAATGTGTGAGGTCAGAGGGGTCATACGATGGCTGAAATACATTATAAGTCCATCCCAGAAGTGGAGTGATGAAGGATCCCAAATGGAAGACCAACCACCTAATTAGCATAGTATAATAATACAACTCTACATATAACTGCAAGTACATATAGCATTTTCGGATACATAAGAGTACAATGGCCATGAATAGGCATGATACATGATATCACATATGTGGTCATCGCCACGTACAATATACATAAATTAGAATCTCCATGATGAATATATACAAAGGACCATGATCTCCATAATGGCTGGAGATATAACAGATCAAAATCTCCATAGTGGCTAGAAATATCTGACATATACTGGAATCAAGTCACGAGAGCTGAAATCTCATGAACACTGGCACGATCAAGGAGGTAGCATATAAGAGATGCCACCAATCTGCAAAGTATTCTACATAAACCGCTACAAGTACATGTCCTACTATGAAAATAGAGGTGTCGAGGTGGAACATAGTAATCCATCATCTGATTACCAGTCATTAATGTATACCGTTAACAAACGCGAGATCACCCACCAATAATGAAAATGGGAATCAAGGTACTAGAGTGCAAACTAACAAGTGTGAATAAATGTGTTGAGGTCGAACACTTGAGAGGATCCATTGATCAGGGGACATTGATGTATTCCCAAAAACTGTCGATGGCGAGAGAACCTGCCACTGATGACCGCAAGTCTCAAGGCACTCAAAAGGACTCTAGATTCCAATCGCAGAATAAATGATCTGAAGTCGATGGGATGAAATCTGCTGGAAGGAGGGAATTAAGGCATCCCCCATTATCCAACATGAGGTACTCAGCAAAGCTGTATAATGTGGAAGGACTCGATCATAAGGTGCATGAACCAGTAACTATACTGGGAATGGACGACATGCAAAGTCAAGATAACTGAGGAATGGCCACCTCAGGTTTCAACTTCCTTCAAACAAGAGCATAACGACGTATGGTGATTGAATGAAGGTAGTATAGACTTGATATACAAACTGGGACATCTTTGTGACACAGGAAGCATCAGCTTAACCAGTCGATGGAGATAAACTCAGATAAATGAGTACAGCTCCTAAAGTCAAACTATAACCCAACCAATGGATGTGATATACAGTTCTTTGTTCGAAGGCAACACAACTCGACAGCTGCCAAAGATAACAACTTTCCTTGTCCAGCTTTTTGTTTTTTTGATTTTTTTTGGGACTTTTTTAGTTATTTGAAAAGCTTGAAAAAAGAATAAAATAGATTTATAGTTACAAACTAGGAGGAGACGAGTGTCACAAGGGAAAACAAACTAGTTCCAAGCAGTGGAACATACCTATGATCAATGCAAGGACACATGTGTAGGATGTCGACACTTGGGGGAAAATCCCCTCCTGGTAAAAAGGAAATCAAGCTGCGAAGGATATAAAAAATGGCTCTGCATGGCTAGACATGAGACAAGCTCAGGCTATATGGTTGAAACACAATGTCAGGGAAGCTGGCATAAAGCTCAATAAGGTAGGAAAAGCTTATGATAATGCATTCACAACTTGACATAAGGGAGTCCTGAGGGAAATAGGCCAGCATAAGATCAAGAGGAGTATGAGGCTCTTGCGAAATCCCATGGCAGTACTATACAACGGACTCCCACACCCTAAAGGAGAAAATGTCAGCATGGGCACCAAATGCAAATAATGCGCTAACTAGGGTACCCATGTAAGGTGAAGCTCTACCACTCATATCATGCCACTTCTAAAGTAGCAAGAAGGTTCCATGACATAATAGAGTGGGTTCGTACCTAAGGTCATGGTGATATGGTCATAAGATCATGCAAAATGCAAATAGTGGTGGAACCTAGCCTATATGCCAGTTTAGACATGATACCTGAGATCGGCACGAATGGGTCAATCCAATAGCTGAAATGACACAGAAAAAGGTCTTCTACATCACAAATTATGTCAAAAATGGTCCAAAATGGTTAGAAAATGTCGAAACTATAGGAAAGGGGGTAAAAAATTTCAAATATTTGAATTTTTTTCCATTAATTATAAAAAATATAAATCATTTGAAACTTTTACCCATTTGAGCTCTGATTTTCAACTGCAAATTCCAAGAGATCTAGCTGGCGGAATTCACAACCGTTTCTTCTAGGTATTTACTCATGCTCTCCTCTTGCATTTTGATATAATTTTTATAGATTTTCATGGTCAAATGAGTTTTTTAGGCCATCCAAAAATGAGCGCTATGGCCCACATGGAAATCGAGGCTTTTTCCGCGTATAGGGCTAGATATACATGGAAAAGGAACTCAAACCCGCGTACATATGCGACTGTTTTCAAAACAGTCGCGTATGAGGCTACGCATATGATTTTTCAATAAACTAATGAGAAATTTTGTAATTTCTTTTGTAGGATGGTGCTAGAGTGGAGAGAGCGTGAGCATGGTGAAGTAGAGGAAGTAGTAAGGGCCAAATTAATGGCTCAACAAGCTCTTCGTGCATGCGGACTCTACAAGTTTTGGTGTCTTGGTGGTTTGAGGGCCAAACCACGACTGCGATAGATGTTGGTAGACTATTGGGATCCAGACTCGGAGTCTTTTCATATTGATGGGATGTCCCTCACCATAGAGGTGGAGGACATATACTTTATCACAGGGCTTTCTAGACGAGGGGAGGTGGTGAACCTTCATTTCCCATGGTGGGCCAGGAAGTGTCCTGACTATCGACGAGTACATAGCCGTGTACTTCTATCCAGACACCAAGAAGGTGGGGAGTCAAGTCCCTACCAATGCTATACAGTTCTTGGGCCTAAACGCCATATTACTAATGCTAGGTAGGATAGCAGGCTTATCATCACTCCACTAGGCCTCTCGGCCTCTGATTTTCTATACAGTGGAGTGCATGAGACCCACAATATATGACTGGAGTACTACACTACTGAGCAACATGAAACAATAGCTCAGTGACTGTAAGGCAGGAAGGGTGCGAAACTTCAGGTTCAATAGTATCTTGAGCACATTTTTCTTCAAGCGTGTTCCAGGATTGAGCTCTAGAGTGGACATTCCTCTCCACGGGGTTCGAGATCCAGCCCAATGACCTTGGGCAAATGCTATGCGTAGACTGGGGGGCGGTAGGGTGGCCAACCCATATCCAGCTGACTTTTTTCCATGGTGGTAATGACAGATAGTTTCCATCGATGACTACCCCTATGCAGGGATAGATTTCCGTGGGGATCCGGACATGCCGTTACCACCAGGATCGGCATACGGCGATATAGGTAACGAATCTCGACCCTCACTCTTTTTAAATTTTTTGAGTTATTCATTTTTTTGTATTTTCTTGATTATGTGGAATCAAAAAGACATGTTTTTGCACAACAATACATAGTGATATCTACCATTTGTGTGCAAATGTGGGACCACGGTGGCCAGAGGGCTTCCCTCGTCATAGACAGAGGGGAAGAGGAGATGACATCACGGGTGTCGATGTAGAGTGAACGCTCCAGAGCATTCATACCAACTTTGTGAGACTGACTCATACATTTTCCATGGCGCAAGTCGAGGACTTGCCTGAGGCCATGTAGTGGCATGTGGTGGGTGTACCATGCACATGGGTGCGTTTATTTTGATGGCTAGCTAGAGCCATAGTGATGTTCCATGATCACAACCCTCCTCCTCCTCCACAGGATTAGACACCTGGGAGTGTATACATTTTGTATGACCATGTATTATATGATGGTGGCTTCCAAAGCCCCAATTTTGTATCATGACACTATGTATTACCACATTTTTTATGTATATAAAAAAGTTTTATGGTGATCGATTTATTTATTTACATGTGTAAAAATTGTGTTTGTGATTAATTTATTTTGAATAAAACAAATTCCAATCTAACACGTAGTTAGCATATGAGTCAGCAACTTGATTATTATTTCTTGGAATGTGTATATATGTTATATTGTCAAATTGTCATTCTAACAATCTCACACGTAAGAACCTTCTCAATAACGACGGATCTCTAACATGGTACAAACCATTGAGCTGTGACACTACTAACTCTGAATCAATACGTACCTCAAGAGATAGAACGCCATGAAAAATGGCATCCCGTAGAAGCTCAATAACGATGCTATATTCAGCAACATTGTTGGAAGATGGTCGTAGACATACACCTCCTGAAGACAGTACCTGACCCATAGGAGTATAAATCACCCAAGCAGTAGAGGCTGAGTGTTGAGTGTGACAGATTGCACCATCCGCAAATCCTATGTAGGTGGAAGATTCCATTGACATCTGCCAAAAGAAACGGAAACTAATCACAAACCTGATCATGATAAGAAAAAGACTTAACTGTGCAAAGTTGTACAATAATATACAACAAGCAGCCTTGGCTAAAGATCATGCATAGTAT
Organism: Pseudotsuga menziesii; assembly: GCA_001517045.1. Taxonomy (NCBI): domain Eukaryota; kingdom Viridiplantae; phylum Streptophyta; class Pinopsida; order Pinales; family Pinaceae; genus Pseudotsuga; species Pseudotsuga menziesii. The sequence goes on from LPNX010856661.1 coordinate 327,885, forward strand.
TTTTTGAGATAGAGCCCATTTCTAGGCTCCACCAAAGTTGTTCCTTCGTAATCCACTAACTCATACGCACCCTTCTCTAACACATGCTTGACCACGTAAGGACCACGCCACATAGGATTAAAATTCCCTGCCCCCAAGGGTTCTTTTGGTTGATCCCACAAAAGGACCAAGTCTCCTTCACTAAACACTCTTGGATGGACAAACTTATTGTACTGGGCCTTAACGTGATGTTTATTAACCTCTAGAGCCACCAAGGCATCCCGACGCTGCTCATCAAGTTGCTCAAGGTGAACCAAACGCTCCTCCAAAGGTGAAGTGTCTGGTAAGAGTTCCACAACTAGCTTCAACGAAGGAATCTCGCATTCAACCAGAAATATCGAATCCACTCCATGTACAAGCTGATATGGAGAAAAACTAGTGGCAGTATTAACAGCGGTTCGATATGCCCACAAAGCAGGGTATAACATAATGTGCCAATTCGTCTTGCTTTGTGTGATGGTTCGTTGGAGAATGGATTTGAGTGATTTATTCACTGCCTCTACCTGTCCATTCGCTTGAGGGTAGTAAGAAGAGAAGTGCTCTTGTTTATACCCTAACTTGGATGCCAACTCTTCCATCATACGGTTCTGAAAGTGCGAGACATGGTCAGTGATAAGCTCTTTCGAAATCCCAAACCAAGTAATAATTTGGTTGAACACAAAGTGAGCAGCTATCTCACCGTCGGATTTTACTGTAGGCATAGCCTCATCCCATTTCATGAAACAATCAAAAGCCACTATAATGTGATGGTGCCCCCCAACTGAAGCTAGGTTGCAATCCATGAAATCAAGCCCCCACTTAGTGAAGGGACCGGTGGTGATAATGGGATGTAACAGGGCAGGTTTCAAGGGCATATTATGTGTGAACACCTGGCAAGATTGGCACCTCTTGACTACATCAACACAATCTTTAAAGATTGACGACCAGAAATAACCCGCTCTCAAAATCTTTCTAGCTGTAGAAATCCTAGATAAATTACCACCACACACCCCTCCATGGAAATCATTCAGCACAACCTCAGCCTCTTCATGAGTTAAACAACATCATAAAATGGAATCTACCCCACGGTGGTACAAAGTATTGTCCACTATAAGGTAGTTCTTAGAGACATGATGTAATCGTCGTCGTTCATCTCACGACAGGTGAGTAGGGGTCTTCTGTGTTTGTAAATATACTATGATATCCCCATACCATGGGTCTAACATTGAGATTAAGAAGATGTGTTCATCAAAAAATGTATCTTCACAAACCAACTCCTCGGTCTCGCTCAGGAAATCCGATATAAGCTCTGCAAAAATTAAATACTTCTTCGATTTTGCCGAAACAAACTTGAGATCAAATTCTTGCAGAATGACAATCCATTTATTATACTTTCCCCCAATCATCCTTTGGGTGAGGACGAATTGAAATGGATTGACATGGGCCGCAACCAAGGTCTAGAGAAGGAGAATATAATGTCTCAACCGCTGAACCGCATGTACGATAGCTAAAGCAAGCTTCTCGACATGAGAATAACGAATATCTGCATCAATAAGGTTTCGACTCAGATAATATATGACATGCTCTTGGAGCTCCTCATCCTCTTGAACCAAAACCATACCAATCATCTCTAAGGATGTGGCCACATATAATAGAAAATCATGGCTATAATCTGGAGGACTAATCACCGGGGCCGATGCTAGGGCTCGCTTGAGTGCATCGAAGGAATCCTGGGCTCGCTCATTCCAATAAAAGGGAGTATCCTTCTTCAAGAGACGCATGAAGCCTCTAGTCAAATTTGCAAAGTTGACAACAAATCTTTGTAAGAAGTTTGCCATGCCTTGTAAACACTAAAGATGACGAATATTTTTTGGGGGAGACAACTGAAGTATTGCCTCAACCTTCAAAGGGTCGACTCTTATGCCCTCTTTTGAAACAATGAATCCTAACAAATGACTTGACTTCACGCAAAAGATGCATTTATGAGGATTTAATCTAATTGAATAGTGTCAGCATCTTTCGAATACCAATCTCAAGTGATAGGGATGACGCATTCTCATATGAGAATGAGCAGCAAGGTCATCCAAAAATACTTCAATAATAGACTTGAGATCGTGGAATATCAAGGTCATTGCCCACTGAAATGTAGCTTCGGTGTTTTTAAGGCCGAAAGGAATTTTTCGATATGCAAACATTCCCAAAGGACAAATAAATGCAATTTTATGTTGGTCCTCAGGTTTAATCTGTATCTGATTATACCCGAAAAAGTCGTCCATAAAGGAGAACACCTCGCTACCTACACACTCATCCAAAATCTGATCTGTAAATGGTGTGGGGAAGTTGTCCTTAGGATAGGCACAATTCAAATCACGGAAATCAGTGCATATGTGGATCGCTCCCTGCTTCTTATCCACCAGAATGGGGTTTGAAACCCACTCCATTAAGGGAACGAGATAGATGAAACCGGCTTTCAACAGCTTCTCTATCTCTGCCTTTATGGTGGGTGCTTTCCTAGGATTCACGATGCGTAAACGTTGTCGAACAGGCTTATCATTGGGGTAAGTATTAATCTCATGTTCGACAATTCGAGGGTCAATACCTAGCATCTCATCATAATACCAAGCAAAAATATCGCGGAATTCCTTAAATAGCTCGGTGTATTCCAGAATCTCAGCATGGGAACATTCTGCCCCAATATAGAAATTCTCTATCGTGCCAGGATTGTGAGAGATGTTGATAGGAATCATTGACGATATGTTTGCCATGTTTCCATCAGCCATTGGACCAGGAGAGCTTAATGGAACCACATGACTACCAACTCTATGACTAAGAACCGCCCTAAAATCCTCATGCTCCAAACGGTCGAGCTCTGGAAGAAAGTACGATCTATGATGAAGTTCCTCCCATGGTGGCTCAACTCCTGACATAGCCTCGATAATTGCTTCATTTGAAGGGAAAACTGTTTCAAGGTAGTCGTGGGCATGAGAAGAATGTACTGCCTATGCCAACAGCACATAAGGGTCCTCCTCCTTCGTCCATGAAGAGGAAGGACTAGGCTTTGCAACACTCTTGAGATTAGCTTGATAAGTTATCATAGCTGCAGGAAATGGCACACTCATCTCAACGGGCTCACTTGAAGTACTCGGTGTAGGAAGAATCCAAGGATCTTCCATATGGGTTGTGCGAAAAGGCACCGAGGTCGTAGATGTCGAAGCCTCATCGGAACAAGATCCTATCATGAGGATCGGTGCAGGACAACTAAAGCTTCCCATGAGGGATGCATACATGCCTACACCCACACTCCCAGTTTCCGGGTAAGAGTGCTCAACTATTAGGATCGAAGCTCCCAAAGATGTGGTAACAGATGGATTCTTGAATTCCATTTGATCAATCGTTACAATATTCTCATTATGTGGAAAGCATACAATGTGGAACAAGGAAGAAGCAACGGCTTGCATACTATACATCCAGTTCCTACCCAGCAAGAGATTATAGTCAAGGGGCACATCAACCACCTCAACCTCTATCGCAATGGTCTTCCTCCCCCAAATGGACTTTAAGGGAAGGAAGGATACCGTGCAGCCTAAAAGATCTCCCATCAAACACAGTTAACATAGTCGCTGATTTAGACAGCTCAGGAGAACCCAGACCCTTCCAACAGGACAAATACATCACAGAAGCAGCAGTGCCCTTGTCAATCACAGTACGCTTGACGATCATATTAATACATTCTACGTGCACCAAAAGAGACACATAGTAGGGAAAGCGAGGCTGCAGTCCTGCGGTTTAAAATTTGATCACCTAGGAAGAATCATCTCCGTTCACACCAAGGGCAGAAAGAAACGCCTTCCTTTGCAAAGGACAACTCTGAAGCACTTCCAATGAAGACATCGCACAAGAAGTATGGCCCAAATCCTCAACAACTAGATAATTTTGGGAAGCTCAGGCATTTGGATTATGACCTGAATGCTTAAGAACTCCCTTAGGAATGCGAGGTGTAGCCTTAGGTTTATCCGCAGGTTTCTCAATGTGTAAAGGAGACCCTAGTGGATTAGTCTCTTTTCCTGGGATGGGTTGTGATGAACTATAATCTTTTGCACGAGTCACAACTTTCGCAGCACGGACCATGTTAATGCACCCACGACCACTACCCTCTGATGGATCATCATCACTGGATTGATCATGGGACTTCGATTTCATATTTTGATTATGCGGTAAAGGATTAGTTAACAGAGCTGGACCCTGTGCCAAGAATATTGAAGCTTCTTCAATCCAAGGGAAGAAGTAAGTGAGGTGATTGTCCCTACATAACTTGCAAGGGAATTTAACCTTATGTTTCGCTTGCTTGTCCCCCCCAGCATTTCTACTATTCTTTTCATTATTGTTAGCATTCTCATTCTTATTCCCACCCTTTCTATTATTATTTTTACCCTTTTTTCTATTCCATCTGGGCTGCTGGTTACCCTTCTGGTCTGACAATTGCATAGAAAGTACATTTGCCATTTGGGCGGGTTGAGACGAAGTCGTAGCTTGTCCCGAAGTAGATTGGTTGATTGACAACTGACCAACTTGTTTTGCAATCGAATCTGCAGGTTTCGTACTTGCACAACCCACAATGCCATCAGCATGTGGTCCAGGTTTGACTTTGGGATCGAAACTGGAACATGGAGTGTTGGGAATAATCTCATACAACAAACCGGACTGAGCATAGATCAAGTCCAATTCCTACACCCTAAAAATCGCTTGTTCCTCATTCTGCACTCCGGATGTGGAAACATTCTTCGCTATATATGGCAATAATGACTTGAGGAACCACTCAAGGAGGAACTTCAGCGGTATAAAGGATTTAATTAACCTCTTCCATCTATGCCACTCTTGAACATGATCAAAAATATGTGTGGCTTTATCTTACCGAAATGTCAACAAGAGTTCAGTACCAATGTCATAGCACACTGGTAGCTGGAAGTGATTAAGAAAAGTCATCGCAAGGTCATCGAACAAAGCGAAAGCTCCCTTATGTAACTCTATATATCATTTCATAGTAGGCCCTATGAGGGTGCATTGAAATAGTCTCAAATGGACCGAATCCTGATGTAATGAATTCGAAGAGTACCATAGGTGAAACGAAGTAACGTGTTCGCTCAGATCCTCTCCCGGTTTGCCCTCAAACTTAGCTATGTCCGAAGGAAGCTAGGTAGGGACAGCCGGCCAAGCCGGGTCACGAACCACAGGATCATTTGTCAGTCTCGATAACTCAGGAAGATTAAGCATCGTGAGGAAAGGGAGCCTAGGATGATGAGGTCGATGGACCGCTCTCTGATTCATATAGGGTTGACTACCACCATGGCCTTGGCCATAGTGTCCTCCTCCTGTATGACCCATATAGGGTGGCGTAGAAGCACCATAGTATGGTGGACCTTGACTAGTAGGAGCTACAAAGCCATAATTAGGAGAGTAAGCATGTTGTTGATACCCGCCTCCATAAGGTGAAGAAACCTATCCATACTGCATCCCATAATAAGGTCCATAGGTCATCACATGCGATGTCCCATGGGACACTCTGTAGGTAGGAATATAAGCTCTGGAAGTAGGGATATACATACTAGAAGTAGGGATATACGCCCCGGAAGTAGCAAGCTGACCTCTAGAAGTATGAACATAGCCTCTCGAAGCAGCGGGCGGTATGTGAACTTGAGACACAATCGGTCTAGTAATTGCAGTACGGACCTGACTCGTAGCCATATACTGGCTCGAAGGACCATGTGAATAAGGTGGAGGATGTATATTTGAAGAAATAGGGACCGAGGACGAAGGAATCTGATTAATAATATATGTACTACCGCCTATCGTCACTCGTCTTGGATCTGGTATCCTAATTGGATCGCTAACCCTAGACCTAGGAGGGATATACGATGTAGCTTCCACCACTGGGATGGAAGGTGCAATGTGACTAGTACTCCCAAACCTCTCCGCATGGTAAGGAATGAGAGTGCCCCCAGGCATAGTGTTAGGCTCAAAGTTGGATTTGACATGAAATGTCAAATCATGTGTAGGGAAACCAGACATAGCATAACTACCGTAGATAGTGCTAGCAGGTTCAAAATGAGTCTCGGCGTCCTCTAGCATTCCATACCGGTAACACGTCAATGGGGAATCAGACCTAGAGTGAGTAGGTCTATCGTGCAAGGTTCCTATCTCAAAAATTACAGGACCTAACTCAGCTAAGTCGGGTGAAGGATCGTAAGTAGGAGTAAATTCCCCATCGGCTACACGAATGGGAGGAGGTGGTTTAGGAATATCCTCTAAACAGTCTCCCATGGTGTGTGAATCAATGTGTGAAATAGTCCACCTGGACTATCTAGGTCTCTCTCCCAAAGGAGGAGGAGAAGTAGAAGGCGGAAGTCCTACTAAATGACGAGAAGGGTGAGGAACCGCACTCAAATCCATAATGAATCAAAAAATAGAAAAGACTCTCTGTTTACGTAAACTCTAGGACAACTATCGTGCATAGAGTAATCACTAATAAAATCTAAATCCAAATGCAAGCAAACAAGGGATGGATAAGTGAGCTCCCGAATGAAGCAGTTATGTCTCGCCTAGGAGAGGCTTGAGACTCCCATACACAACAAGCGGAGGTACGCAACCAATTATTGTGGCCCTCAGATTCAACGCGTAAAGTGCATTAGAGGAAATTTCAACTCAAAATGGCCCTTCTAAAAAGAATTAATAAAATAATATTTATTAATTTTGGAGGAAGAAAAGAAAAAAACTACTTTTTTGTTTGTATTTTTAACATATCTTCCTGTGGTTTTACTCAAATTTTGATCAGGAGAGCTCGTTGGATGTGGAATTAAATTCCCCATCCAACGAGTACCCATTCGACATACTTTTGATGGACCCTGCTATCCCAAAAACAAGAAATACCTGAAAAAATGATGTCATCACTCACGTTTTTTCAGGTATTTCTTGTTTTTGGTGTAGTGAGGTCCATCAAAAGTATGCTAAGTGGGTACTTGTTGGATGCGGAATTTTATTCCGCATCCAACGAGCTCTACCGATCGAAATTTGAGTAAAAACAAGGGTATATGTGTTGAAAATACAAACAAAAAAAGTAGGTTTTTTTATGATACCTATCCCCAAATTTATATTAAAAATGTGTTTAAGACCTATACGGTATTTCAAATTTAAATCAATTTCATTGGCTAACACATGATGACATGGAATTTGAATCAAAGTTAAAAGGCCCATTTTGAGTTGAAATTTCCTCTAATTACTGTGCTGTCTGACCCCAACTTGGCTGGGACACCTGCAGAATAATCCCTGCAAAGTACCCCCTCGATATCCTAGGTAAGGCCACTAAGGTCACCTCAATATATTCAATGCTCAGGAGGATAGTCGCAGGTGAGATTGACCATATGGGAAGTGTAGCAAAGACTGAAACTCTCGAAAGAGCCCCCAGATACGAATACAATCTTGGAAATATCTCCGGTGCTACTCAGTTATGACTAGGGGTCATCCCAATCAATAATTGCTCACACTGCCTCGTGCTTAACTCCCTTTTGAGAGGAGGATCCTGAGAAACACGGGTTATACCAAGGATTTCACACACTCACCTGGACAGACACCTAGATGTTGTTGTTTAGTGATCTTGGAGAATTGGCTTACAATGAACTATTCCAAGATCCTAAAACCTAAGCTTGTTGGTGCACCCTAAAAAAGAAAAGAGTGTAACTCATTTTAATTTAGCGTTGATTTTAGTTGGCTTTATTACTCAAAAAAGGGATATGATTGTGCAACTAATGGTGTTATGACACAACATGAAGTAAAATGCACACCTAAAAATCAATGCAAATGCATTGTGTCCATGAAAACAGGGTATGCTATTACGTGAAATGCACAATTTTTCTTCAAATGATGAATGCAAATTTCCTATATGAATTCCTAACTAGTACTCCAAAGAAAATCTAGATCTAGTGCAAGTACAATGCAAAGTGCAAAATGCAATGCATAATGATAAGCAAATGTTTTTGGATTTTTTGAAAATAAAAGAGATGCAAAAAGCAAAAGAATGATTCTACAACCCCTAGACTCTGCAAGCACACCCAAACAACACTCAAGAAAAGGACATAGGTAAAAGAACTCTAATGCACTAATCTCAAACAAAAAATTGAAAATGCCAGGAGAAGAACCTTCTTTAAAAAAAATTTAGGCTAAAAAAAACGTTTCTGGTCAGAAACAGAGGTCTAAACAGACTTAGGCAGTGCCAAAGGAGAGTCAGCAAATATCAGAATTTACCCAGCAACCAATTATCTTCCACAACAAGGCAAAATCAAGGGTATATGCGACTGTTCACAGTAAACCCGTGTGTATAGGCGGAAATCGCAGAGGAAACCATGTGTATACGCCACTGTAAATCAAAAACTCACGTACAGGAAGAAAGGTGCATAAAATCAAGGAAAACAAGCAGGCTGAGATAAAATTCACACCAATCAGACTCTACCAGGCATACATGCCCCCATACCCGACACAGAAACAAGAGAGAAAGAGCAATTCAAATTCATTGAATGCCGAGAAAAGAACCCCTAAAGGACAACTACTAGGAACTCCCCAGCGGAGTTGCCAATTCTGTTACGTAGAGAAATTCCTATGGATTGGGGTACCACAACAAATAGCTTGACTCCAGAAATCAATCCTTTCCAATATGCAATAGAAATTAAATGTCTAACATTAAAGGATTAGACCTCGTACCTTATTCTGAACGGTTGAAGTAGATCCTCATTGAGCTTTCCAATCTTCAGCTTGAATTGATATATTACTTCCTCAACAACAAGTAAACAATACAAGCATTCTATATATCATGGTGTTAGATCTATTCTAGCATATACAATCAATAATGCACAAGCATTTGACATAATCCCATGGATAAAATATTCATCCAAACACACATTATTGGACAGGAAAATATATTTCTATTAATATAAATCAGAGATTACAAGATACAACCTCTGACGGCACGTCTGCGAACTGGAGAAACTGAATCTCCCACTTGGGCCTCCACCACTTCAATCCTCCATCTCTCGATAGCAAGCTCACAAGCAAAAGGAAAGCTTCAGAAGAACACAAAAGTGCTCCAAGGGACAAAGGGATGCAGACTCAAGCATAAGTTCCAGCAACAATGGACTATAGTTTCTTTGCACTCAATTCTCTCTTATGCCTTCAATGTACCAAGGGGTTCCTTATATAGATTTTCAAAGGGGTAATGAAAGGTCGAATTCGAGTGATCTCAATGCATAGGGAAGGCTAGGAGTCAAATGAGTTGGATCCATGTCAAGGAAAACTCCAAAATGATTTGGATTATGCACACATCCTGATGTACGTGGTTTTAGTGGTCAAACCTGTGTATATACGCGCTTATAAGTTAAAAAGTCATGTGTATCATTTTTCATGTGTATTTAGGGATGATCAAGGAAACATCAAAGGACAAAAAGTGGTCCATGGGGTCTAAGGAGTCTGCAGCGGGATAGGGGAAGGCCATACAAAGTGTGATTCACCTGGAGTGGTGAAATATGCTATAACAACAAGCTAAAGCAGCAAGACCATTAAATCCTGTGATGATAACAGAGCCTTTTGAGCAATGCGGGTTGGATATCATTGGGGAGATAAATCCAAATTCTTCTCTAAAACACAAGTATATTCTGACAACAACCGACTACTTCACTCGGTGGGTCGAAGCTATTCCATTGTATAAAGTAAATGAAGATGTGGTCATGGCCTTTTTGCAAGACCATATTATGACCAGGTTTGGAGTTCCAATTTTCTTAGTTTTCGATAATGTGTTGCTGCTGCAACTTCTCTCCCCGAATCTCTTAAATTTTGGGCTCCTCCTCATAACTGAATATCGCTTCAGTTTGTTTCATCCTTGATGTTTCTTCGGTCATGCTTTAAGTCTAGATGTTTTGAGCAATTTACATACAGCTTCCTCCCAGAATTTATTTGTGCTTGAATTTTTTGCAGCGGGTCGCATAGTTGGGTTGAGTCTTGCCAATTGTCTTTGATAGGCCGTCGTTTTGAAAATGAAATGGTCCTTGACTGTTGTTGATTGTTAAAGGATTTCGAACACTTAATTTTTTCTGTCAAATCGGCTGCTTTTGTTCTTTTTCCCTCCACCGTTGCGGCTCCCAAAGCGGTTTAGCATCCGAAGTCCAAATCGCTCCGACATCCGATTCGTATTTGTCTTCAATCACTTGCCTGTAGCTTTTACCCATCCACCGATGTGGCTGGGAAAGCTATTGAGATTCTGATTCGAATGTCTTCCGACGTCCGATTAATCCCTCTCCCGCCCGCGTTTCGCATCATTTTAGTGCTTGTCTTTCCTCCGTTACGGCTGGGAAGTCCATTTGTCATCCGACGTCAAAGTCATCCGATCTCCGATGGAGTTTTCCCACCCATAGCTTTGAATCGCACCTCTTAGTCTTCTTTTTCTTCCCGCCGTTGCGACTGAGCCAAGCCTTTGACTTTCGATGTCAGCATCCTTCTGACTTCCGCCATGGTGCACCAGGCCATTTGTTTTGTGGAGAAGTCATTTCAGTTTGTATAATCCGCCGCTCTGTTTCATAGCACAGTCCCAAATGGATAATACACATGGGTTAATTGTAGGTGTGCATAAGGAGTTGATGCATGAAGACGTAGAAGAGAAGTTTAGAAAAAAATTGAAACGACACCGACCAGATCACTGAAAGGGCCCTCAAAGCGGAAGACAAAGTCAATAACGCTAAAGGCACGAACCTGACTGCTGGTCCGTTACTAAAAGAATCATGAGTGCATACAAACAACTCAAAAAAATACGAAACGCTGGGGAGACCGAAAGGTCATGCGTGGGGGAAACCCAAACGATTTATTGTTTGTTTCAATACTGGAAAGGGGGAAGTTACAAGGGCTTTTTCCTTGAAAAATTTGTAAACTCTTTTTCTTGTAAGAGGAACTACTTCATTTTACAGTCAGAAAGTGCAACTTTTGCCTGTTGGAGAGAGCGAAATGTGGAATGTATCAATGCAACTAAATGAATAATGTTGAAGAGGAACTATTTTGTTTTCAGCTGTGTTTCATTTACTGTGAGAGTATTTAACTTCCGGAACCTATGTTCTTGTTGAGTGTTCTTCCGTATCTTTTGGGATGTCTTCCACTGTGAGTAATAAATGTTGTCCATAAAATAACCGGCTATCTGGTTGTTTAAATATCTGTAATTGTTCATGTGTCTTGAATGAAGTATTAGCTATCTGTAACTCTTCATAATGCACGTACAAATTGTATTATTCACCAATGAATGATAACTCTTCTCCCTAGGGATAGTTTAGGTAGTTAGTTTAATTTTGTGTTGTATGTGTTTTGGGTGTTTGTGAACCTTAAGATGAGAGGTAAGAACCTGCGCATCACATTGTGACTGTTCCTTGCATCTTTAGTACCCTGCATTGTTATTTAGGCACTTGCATATCATACATTAAGTCAAAAATACAAAAACTCGGTGGACCGGGCCGCAACCAGTAAAACCTTTTGTTTTGTTACTTGACCTACGGTAGCCGGACCGCAAACCGGACGGATTTCCTACACCAAATAGTCAACGGGGTAGTTGGGAACGTTGATTAGGGAGAATCCATTACTATTGCTACCTACGATTTTCAGGGCCCCAATATTTTTGGCGCTAGAAGGAGGGCCGCCAGTGCATGGCTGGCCGAGGAAACCCGTTTTCCCAAGAATATTCCACAGGTAACAGTTCTGAAAGTAGTGGGTTCTGTAATCCAATTCTAGATGAAAGAGAACATCTATATTCTGTCGGTAATGAAATTGTTAATGATCTAAGAAGGCATACCAGGGAATACGTAAAAAATATTGGAGGATTTCCAATCATCCCTAAATTGCCCAGAAGAGAGTATAAAAAGAAATATCATCCTATAACAGAAGACTCACTGTTGGTGGGAGACTGGGAAGAGCTTGTAGAATCTGCTTGACAAGAGGTTGTACTACCTTTGAACCAAGAAGGCCCAGAGACCCCTCACAGTTCTCCTGCTCATACTCCAGTTGGTTCACCTCCTCACTCCCCACTTAGACTCATGGCCGGAGTTAATGCTAATCAACCACCTAACCCACCAAATCCACCACTTGCATGGAGAGCCAGATCACCATTAAACCTGACACCTCCATTACATGACGTACCTCAAGCCTTTGATAAGATGTTGCCCAAGTTCAACCCAAATGAGAAAATACTATTAGATGATCATCTACAAAGTTTTTACCTAGCAATTGAAGGATTAAGGGCCAAGGAACACGAAGATGTGGTATGTAGACTTTTCCCGCATAACCTTAAAGGAGCGGCAGTGTCATGGTACTTTGGATTTCCTGCTAATTCTATCCTTGATTGGGATACCTTCGAAATAATTTTCAGAAGTAAGTATGCAACTCAGAAAACTCATGCAGCTCTCATGAAAGGGCTGTGCGCGTTGAAGAAAGAAAGAAAAGAAAAAGTGCACAGTTTTACTCAAAGGTTTGCAGCATATCTCAAGAACTTCTCTGAAACAGATAAGCCTTCAGACAAAGTTCTTATTGAATACTACACTTCAGCTTTAAGCCCTGATTTGGCCATGTTTGCCAAAGGTAGGGCCAAGCCTACTCTAACAGAAACCTATGAAGAAGTAGAAGTGGTGGAAGCTAAAAGGGAGAGCATTGAAGGCTATCCAAAACAGTCTGGAGAGAAAGGTACAGGAAAAAAAACCCTATTGTTTACCAAGCCTAAGGAAGAAAAGTCTCCAGATTTGGAAAATATGGCCAAAATGATGCAGAAGCTTTCTAATAAAATCATAGATATGGAGAAAGAAAAGGAAGCACAAAAGTTTTATAAGCCATATTATAAGAAAAGAGAGGATAACCACCAGTCTCAACCTCCTCCTCACAATACTGCATCTATGAACTTAACAGAGGTAGGGTTGGATAATTTTTGCACGTTCCACCAATAACCACATTCTGAGAAGAATTGTCTGCAGTCGATAAATTCGATGACGTTGGTCATGAATCAACTGTTAGATTCTAGATTGACAGAAGAGGGAAATGAGGAAAGAAAGGAAAATTCTGCTTCCACGTCTACTCAAGAACAGGAAGAGGAAGCCTTGGCTTTATGGAATTCTGTCTCACTATTTGATGCTGAAGAAGAAAAGACTCAGGGGTGTAAAGGCTTTATGGAAACCAACGTAGCCATGAGGAGCCAAGGGACGGTTAGGAAAGATAGTCTTATACTCCCAAAGATTAAGAGGCTGCAGAGAAATGTTAAGAAGAGATTTCAAGACAAATCATTGGCTGATAAAATTCTAGAGTTCACTGTCACCAGCCAAGATCCTAGGCAGAGTGACACGCAAGCCAACCCCAGTGAAGAAAATGATGGAAAACCCCATCCCATTGAGCAGCTAATGGATTATGACATTGTGGAAGATTTAAAGAAGATAAAAGCGACTGTTCCACTATTCGAAATGTGTAAAGTGCCTCAGCAAAAGGAAAGACTGTTGAAAGCACTTGAAACATCGGATGAGAAGATTCCCGCGAGAAACCAACCTCAGGAAGAGGAAGAAATTGGAGAAACCAGCATTGGAGGTAAGTCTAAAAGAAAACATCCACCTTTCCTCCTCACGTTTGAAATTTTCAATCATAATGTACATAACTGCTTGGTAGACTCAGCGGCGTCAGTAAATGTTATGCCCATATCAGTCTGTAAAACGATCAATGGGCAGCCTAAGCCATCCATGTGGAGGGTGGTTCAATTGGACAGAATGGATGTGAAGGTTATTGGTGAGCTAGAAGATGTCCTAGTCCGTCTGGCATCTAATGACAAAGTGTGCCAAGTTATTAACATCGTGGTGGCTGATATACCAGATGCTCACGGTCTTGTCCTAAGAAGAGATTGGTTGGCCAAATTAAATGGATATTTCACCTCAGATTGGTCGCATCTATGGTTTCCATACAAAGGAATTCCCAACTAGATCAAGATTTTAAGAGAACCTCACATGAAGAACAATGTTACTCAACTGGAGGAGAAGAATGTACCAGTGGATTCTATATTGGGAAACCATTTTATTGAGTTGGAACCAGGTAATTACCAAGCAGAAGAAGCCAGCAACACATCTGATACCCAACCTGATCTCCTTCAATTCTCACAGGCTGATGAGATTGACTGTAAAATAGTAGACTTAGCAGTAGGAGTAGATTCATTTCCAGTAGTTAATGATTTTCGGACTTTATTTTTTGATGGCTCTAAGACATTAGAAGGGTCAGGGGCTGGTTGTGTCCTGATTGATCCACAGAAGAATAAACATTTCCTTTCATGTAGATTAGAGTTTGAGTGTACTAATAATACAGTTGAGTACGAAGCACTGGTGCAGGGACTAAAGAAGGAAATTGAATTAAAGGTAAGTAATCTAAAAGTTTTTGGGGATTCTGAAATTATTGTGAAACAAATACGGAATTAGATACATTGTATCTCTCCCCATTTAAAAGCTTACCAAAATGAGGTATGGGATTTGCTGAAATATTTTAATGCATTTAACATTATTTCAATTCCAAGAATAAAAAATGCAGCTGCTGATCTATTGGCCACATCAGTCGCTAGACTCGTACCCACTAATAATCGATGTTCTCTTGAACTTCTTTTCAGGCCCTCTGTACCTGATATGATTACGAACCTATGAGTGTTCGATGATGGCCGGTAGATCATAGAATGTTTAACGAATGATGAGGTATTTAAAGGAGCGATCATAGATGATGAAGAGCATCAAGCTGAGATGAAATACGATAATTTCATTCCTAAAGGAGTTAGAACGTTGGAAAAAATGTTCGATTTAAATGAGAAATTCAGAAGACCACCCAACGTAAAGACACACAGCTCATCACTATAGTTCGAACTGATAAATTTGGGGACTAAAACAGCTCCTAAGTTTGTGAATCTCGGCAAATGCTATTCGCCAACAGAAAGAGACAAATTCAACAGTCTATTTAAAAAATATAAAGATGTTTTCGCATGGACGTATGAAGACTTGAAAACATATGACACCATCATCATCAAGCATGTCATTCCCATTAAAGCAGGCATCAAGCCATATCAGCAACCACTAAGAAAAATGCATCCAAAATTGGAACCGTTGATTCAGAGTGAAGTAAAGAAATTATTGGATGCTCGAATAATCTTCAAAGTCAGACATTCTGAGTGTGTATCAAATCTGGTACCAGTAAGGAAAAAGTCTGGAGAAATCAGACTCTGCGTGGATTTCAGGAACCTAAACTGTGCATCAGACAAAGATAACTATCCCGTGCCACCCATGGAGCAGCTACTACAAATGGTTTCGGGTTCTGAATTGTTTTCGTTATTAGATGGCTACTCTGGCTACAATCAAGTGCTGGTAGCTGAAGAGGATAGATTAAAGACAACGTTCAGAACCAAGTGGGGAACCTTTGCCTACAGAAGGATGCCCTTTGGGCTTATAAATGCTGGGGAAACATTTCAGAGGGCTATGGACATGGCTTTCCATGGGCTGATTGGCTGAAGCACTGTATTATACCTTGATGATATTACAATATTCTCGAAGAGAAGGGGAGAACATGCATTTCACTTAAGGCAAATTTTTGAACACTGTCGTAAATATGGCATTTCACTCAATCCTAAAAAGTGTGTATTCGCTGTCACAGAAGGAAAGTTGTTGGGCCACATAGTTTCAAAGCAAGGGATCTCCATTGACCCAGAAAGAATCAAGTCCATTGAACAAATCCCCTTGCCCCATAATAAAAAGGGGATGCAATTCTTCATGGGAACCATAAATTTCGTACGAAGGTTTGTGCCTGATTTCGCCCAGACTGTTGAGCCGGCGCAACAGATGGTCAAGCAGAATGCACAATTCAAGTGGACTGAACTTGAGAAGAATGCTTTCAGCAAAATTAAAACTGCTGTTGCACACACACCTTCCTTGAAAAGTCCATATTTCGATAAAGACTTTATTTTATATACTTTTGCATCCGATGATTCGCTAGCAGCTATGCTCACCCAAAAGGAAGAAGGGGGGGATGAATTCCCAATCTCCTTTATGAGTATTGGTCTACAAGGGGCTGAATTAAACTACCCAGCCATTGATAAGCAAGCTTACACAGTATTTAAGGCAGTGAAGCAATTCATGCCTTATATATTAAAAAATTGAACCAAAGTAATAGTCCCCTACCCAGCTGTAAGATCCCTTCTCATACAGAAAGAGTTAGGAGAAAGGAGGGGCAACTGGGTAACAGCTCTCCAAGAGTATGACCTTGAATTCAAGCCAGCCTCTATAGTGAAAGGTCAAGGGTTGTGCAAATTGATGACTGAAAGCGGGAACAACGAAGAACAAGCATGGGAGGATGAGGCTAAATTACATGTAATGGATGTATGTCCTTTGTTTACAGCTCCTGAGTCTTGGTATAGAGACCTTGTGCATTACGTGCAATTAGGGCTGTTGCCAGAACATTGGAATTCCAAACAAAGAAGAGCTCTGCGTCTTAAATCGGCCTCCTATCAGCTTGCCGAAGGAGTATTATTCAGAAAGAATTATGACGGGGTTCTCCTCAGATGTCTAGAAAAAGAAGATGCGAAGAAAGTAATGTCAGAATTACATGACGGTCCTGCTGGGGGACATTATTCAGGAGACACTACAGCCCACAAAATCCTCAGAGCTGGTTACTATTGGCCTACACTCTTCAAGGATGCACATGCACATGTCAGGAAATGTGATATTTTCCAAAGGTGTGGTGGAAGACAGCCTAAAGCAGCAGCACCCCTAAATCCTGTGATGATCACATAACCATTCGAGCAATGGGGTCTGGATATTATTGGATAAATAAAACCAAATTCCTCCTTGCAGCACAAGTACATTCTTACTGCGACTAATTATTTCACTCGATGGGTCGAATCTATTTCGCTATGCAAGATAAATGAAGACGAATTCATCAGCTTCTTACAAGACCACATCATGACCAGGTTTGGAGTTCCAGTTTTGTTAGTTTTTTATAATGCCAAGTACTTTTCATCAATCAAATTGACTGCTTTTGCTCATGATAAAGGGATAAAATTGCATTATTACGCTAATTACTATCCGCAAGAAAATGTCCTGGCTGAATCCTCTAACAAAAATTTGATTAGAATTTTAAAGAAGACTGTGGTAGAAAACCAGAGGAGTTGGCACTCAACCTTGCCAAATGCCCTTTGGGCTGATAGAGTCACCCCCAAGTCTGCGATTGGAGTATCTACATATACCCTTGTCTATGGTAAAGAAGCCATCCTTCCTCCCAATATCATGCTACCATCTTCCATGCTAGCTCAAGAGTCTAGGGGGTCGGATGATGAATTTTTACAAATAAGAATATATAATCTCCTGAAAGCAAAGGAGGCCAGGTCTAAAGCCAAAGAATGCTTTAAGCTACAACAAGAGTCAGTTAAAAGATGATTTGACAAGCATAAAGCTGGGACAAAAGACTTTGAAGTAGGAGACTTAGTCCTCAAATGGGACCACCCCCATGATGAAAAAGGGAAGCATACCAAGTTCCAGCAGTTGTGGGTAGGCCCTTTTCAGATTGCAGCCAAGCTTGGTCCTTCTACTTACAAGTTGCAAGATCTGCAGGGGTGGGAGGAGAACCTACTAGTAAATGGTTTGGGTCTCAAGCCTTATTTTTCCTGAGTGTGTTTGAATGCTTCTGTCTTGTATATAAATAATTCATCTAGATGTCTTTTGAGTCTTGTTTTTTATCTTGTTTTGTTGATTTCAATAAAGGGAACAAACCTACGGTTGCATGGGATATATTTGAAATTTCTGGGTTTGATAAACATTTTGGTATCAGACTGTGTGTTGTTGTTTATATGAAAGAAATTCTTCTAGTTTAGCAGTTTTCTTGAATAGTTCTGTGTGCATTGAAGTCCTGCTTAACCCTATGAAATAAACCGGATTCAAAGAGTGCGGAATACTATGTTGAGGCTCCTTCCACGTCACACTTAAAATGTCTAGGGGATGACAGCAGAGGACCCATGGAAAGAAGCAAGGTAAACAATATATTAGATATAAATGATCCCATGCCAAGAAACGAATGCCCAAAAGGCAGATAAGGATCAAAGAACTCCTATGAAAAGCATCGTACATCAAAGCAGATGCTGAATCATAAGTACTTAATTGCCGAATGATCCTCTTCGTCCGTGAGTTTAAACTTGAAGTACACCACTCACACAAAAGGACACTATGGGATAGAGGATCCTGAATTAAAATTCAGTAAGGAAGGCATGTAGGTGAACTCATATGAAAAGGGACAAAAGTCCAAAAGCACAAGAAAAAGAGTTAAAATGGCATTGGAATGAGGAACAAATGAATATTTATGTTTACCATATACTACAATCATGTGGTGTCCAAAGCTATCAGCCACTTGAAGACAAAGGTAATAATGAAACTCATCTCCTGGCCTCGACAGAGTTATCTGGACTTGAAAAATATCGGTTTCCACTTTCCCAAATTGGACTATTATCAATGATTGAAGGTACACACTGCCAGCATTTGAAAAATCCAGAATAGCTAGAAGAATTCGAAAGGATGCATTTGTTGTTAGACAGTCTGTCACTCAAAGATGAATTACCCAGAGATTTAGGTTCACCAGGTAATCGCCAGTTGTTGCTGATGTAACTTTTCTCCCCAAATCTCTTAAATTTTGGGCCCCTCCTCATAACTGAATATCGCTTCAGGTTGTTTCATCCTTGATGTTTCTTTGGTCATGCTTTAAGTCTGGATGTTTTGAGCAATTTACATACAGCCTGCTCCCAGAATTTGTTTGTGCTTGAATTTTTTGCAGCGGGTCGCATAGTTGGGTTGAGTCTTGCCAGTTGTCTTTGATAGGCCGTCGTTTTGAAAATGAAATGGTCCTTGACTGTTGTTAATTGTTAAAGGATTTCGAACACTTAATTTTTCCTATCAAATCGGCTGCTTTTGTTCTTTTTCCCTCTGCCGTTGCAACTCCCAAAGCGGTTTAGCGTCCGAAGTCCAAATCACTCCGACATCCGATTCGTATTTGTCTTCAATCGCTTGCTCGTAGCTTTTACCCTTCCGCCGATGCGGCTGGGAAAGTTATTGAGGTTCTGATTCGAATGTCTTCCGATGTCCGATTAATCCCTCTCCTGCCCACGTTTCGCATCATTTTAGCGCTTGTATTTTCGCCGTTACGGCTGGGAAGTCCATTTGGCTTCCGACGTCAAAGTCATCTGATCTCTGATGGAGTTTTCCTGCCCACAGCTTTGAATCGCGCCTCTTAGTATTCTTTTTCTTCCCGTCGTTGCGGCTGAGCCAAGCCTTTGAATTTCGATGTCAGTATCCTTCCGACTTCCGCCGTGATGCACCAGGCCATTTGTTTTGTGGAGAAGTCATTTCAGTTTGTATAATCCGCCGCTCTTTTTCATAGCACAGTCCCAAATGGATAATACATGTGGGTTAATTGTAGGTGTGCGTAAGGAGTTGATGCGTGAAGACGTAGAAGAGCAGTTCAGAAAAAAATTGAAACGACACCAACCAGATCACTGAAAGGGCCCTCGAAGCGGAATACAAAGTCAATAACGCTAAAGGCACGAACCTGACTGCTGGTCCGTTACTAAAAGAATCATGAGTGCACACAGACAACTCAAAAAAATACGAAACGCTGGGGAGACCAAAAGGTCATGCATGGGGGAAACCCAAACGATTTACTGTTTGTTTAAATACTGGAAAGGGGGAAGTTACAAGGGCTTTTTCCCTGAAAAATTTGTAAACTCTTTTGCTTGTAAGAGGAACTACTTCGTTTTACAGTCAGAAAGTGCAACTTTTGCCTGTTGGAGAGAGCGAAATGTGGAATGTATCAATGTGACTAAATGAATAATGTTGAAGAGGAACTATTTCATTTTCAGCTGTGTTTCATTTACTGTGAGAGTATTTAACTTCCAGAACCTATGTTCTTGTTGAGTGTTCTTCAGTATCTTTTGGGATGTCTTCCACTGTGAGTAATAAATGTTGTCCATAAAATAACCGGCTATCTGGTTGTTTAAATATCTATAATTGTTCATGTGTCTTGAATGAAGTATCAGTTATCTGTAACTCTTCATAATGCACATACAAAATGTATTACTCACCAATGAATGATAACTCTGCTCCCTAGGGATAGTTTAGGTAGTTAGTTTAATTTTGTGTTGTATGTGTTTTGGGTGTTTGTGAACCTTAAGACGAGAGGTAAGAACCTGTGCATCACATTGTGACTGTTCCTTGCATATTTAGCACCTTGCATTGTTAGTTAGGCACTTTCATATCATACATTAAGTCAAAAATACAAAAACTCGGTGGACCAGGCCGCAACCGGTAAAACCTTTTGTTTTGTTACTTGACCTACGGTAGCCGGACCGTAAACTGGATGGATTCCCTACACCAAATAGTCAACGGGCTAGTTGGGAACGTTGATTGGGGAGAATCCCTTATTGTTGCTTCCTGCAATTTTTGGGGCCCCAACATAATGCTACCTACTTTTCCTCCATTAGATTAGCTGCATTTTCTCATGAGAAAGGAATTAAGTTGCATTACTTTGGTAATTACTATCCATAGGGAAATGGTTTTGCTGAATCCACAAACAAGAATCTGATTTGGATTTTAAAAAAGACAGTGATAGAAAATCAGAGGAGTTGGCACTCAGCATTACCAAATGTTCTTTAGGCTGATAGGGTCATCCCCAAGACTTCGTTAGGTGTGTCCCTGTATACCCTTATTTATGGGAAAGAGGCCATTCTAGCCCGCAGTATCATGTTACCCTCTTCCATAATCACTCAAGAATCCAGAGGATCAGATACTGAAGTCTTGCAGATGAGGATATATAATCTCCTGAAGGCAGAAGAGTCTCAATCTAAGGCGAGAGAATGCTTTAAACAACAACAAAAGGTAGTAAAGAGATGGTTTGATAAACACAAGGATGGAACAAGATAATTCGAGGTGGGAGATTTGGTTCTCAAGTGGGACCATCCCCATGATGAGAAAGGAAAACACACAAAACTTCAACAGTTATGGGTAGGGCCTTTCCAGATTGCGACAAAGCTTGGCTCCTCAACCTATAAATTGCAAGATTTACAGGGTTGGGAAGAGAACTTACCAATAAATGGTTTAGTTCTCAAACCCTATTTTTCCTAAGTTTTTTTTTTGTTCTTTTATCTTGTATATAAATAATTTGACTTGGCTGTTTACTTTGATTTATGTAGTTCTGTTTTTTTTTTAGTTTAGATTTTGACTGATTTAAATAAAAGGAGGCAAACTCTTGGTTGCATGGAGAACATCAGAATTATGAAATGATTAAAGTTCTTGGGTGTAAGACTGTGTATTATTGTTTATCTAAAATAATTTATTCTATTTTAGTATTTTTACTGAATGGCTATGAACACATTGAAGTCCCGCTTAATCCTTGTAAAATAAACCAGAATCAAAGGTCTGGAATACTATTTTGAGGCTCCATCCATCTCACATTTTAAAATGTCCTAGGGAGTGACAACAAAGGGCCCATGGAAAGGAAGCAGGGTAAACATTATATTTTATATAAATGATCCCATGCCAAGAATTGAATGCCAAAAGGAATATAAGAGTCGAAAGCTCCTATGAAAGAATTATGTATCAAAACAAAATACTGAACCATATAAGTACTAAATTGCCAAAAGTTCCTCTCCATCCATGAGCTGAAAATTGAATACATCTCTCACACAAAAGGACACTATGGATAGAGGAGCCTGAATCAAAAAATTCAGAAAGAAAGGCATGCAGGAGGAATCATATGAAAAGGACAAAAGTTCAAAAGCACAAAAGGTGAAAAATGGCATGGGAATGAGGAACAAATGAAGATTTCTGTTTACCTTATGCTACAATCCTGTGGTGTCCAAGCTGGAAGCTACCTGAAGACAGAGGTAACAAATGAAACTCATCTTCCTGTCCTCAAAAGAGTTATCTTGACTTGGAAATCTTGGTTTTCATTCTCCTAAATTGGACTATCATCAATGATTAAAAGTACATATATTTGACATTTGAGAAATCCAAATATCTGGAAGAATTGAACACATTCATTTGTTGTTAAACAGTCTGTTACTCAAGAAATAATTGTCCAAAGATCTAGGTCCACTAGGTAGTCACTAAAGGATGAGCATTCCGCAATATAGTCTTTGAGAGTCTCTGATGTCGTGTTGTGTTGTTTTGACTTGTTTGCATTATCGGATGTTGACTCGGAAATCATGATGGGGGAATTAAGGGAAGGGAATCATTTTTCAAATCTAATGGCATTTATTTGTCACCTTTGAACATGGCACTTGTCTGCATATCATTCAATCAATTGGGTATTCAACTGACCTACAAGTCGATCCACTTTCATGAGTCATGTCACTCCTTTGTTTTTTTTTAAAGATTGCATTGTCCACTGTCGCATTGTGTGTCTGTCTAGTCTAGTCATGCTGCCAAGTCTTTTTTCATGCCACCCAATGTTCAAAGGAAGAAAGAAGTTTACCTCTGAACTTAAAACAACCTTTGTGTCAATACTTTGAGTCAGTACTATGGTTACATTATCTACAATATTCCAAAACTTTTTTCCAAGTTTCGTTTCGTTGATGTGGGATTCATCATGGCCCTCCTTCAACGAGACTATTCCTGTCGACATCAACTCATCATCTAGGAAGTAGTTTTAGAAACAAGTTTAGTACCTTGATATTTGTATGCCTCAATGACATATTCTCTCACTATCGACAAAGGTTCATATCATTGGCCTTTGATCAAAAGACTCTGCTAGGTGTTCAATGCCAAAACATCTATTCACACTCAGTATATTGTACCAGGGCGTTGCAGCTGCAACTGTCTCCCCAAATTTTTGAAATTTTAGACCCCCTTATTAATTTTTATCTTTGCCTAGAATCGTTTGGATCCATGAAATCTATTTTTGTTTTCCTTTTGCTACAAGTTTGGACTATTTTGAGGTTAACTCTCTTCATGCTTTTCGAAAAATTGCTTATGTCTGAAACTGCTGTGGGTTGTGGAATTTAGAGTTTAGTTTTTTCCCTTTGATCTACGATTTATTTCTTTATTCTCGGAAGCATATTTCTCATTTTAGCCACTGTTTCGGAGGCCATTTAACAATGTATCGGAGCCATGTTTCCTTAGGGAGCCTCCGTTGCGGAAGTTGAATGATGAGCATTCCGCAGGATAGTCTTTGACTTCTCCGATGTCATGTTGTGTTGTTTTGACTTGTTTGCATTATCAGAGGTTGATCGAATTTTGGGTCGGGGTTGTTTGATTTTGTGAAGCCACTGGATTTGAAATAAGACA
>LPNX010856661.1:351417-389620 GCA_001517045.1 Pseudotsuga menziesii
GCTGTAGTATATTTTCTTTCCGCCATTGTGGCTCCCGAGCGAACTAAGTGTTTGCCATATAAGTGCTCCACTCACCGATGCTTTGTCTGAGTTTCGTTGTTTTCATATTTTGACCGCGGGGCCCGTAGTATTTTCATATTCCACTATTGTGGCTGCGTAATGCGCTAACCTTCAAATGTTGATGTTGTTTCGATCGCCGACAGAGAACTTTACCGCCCGATTCTTTGACATTTAGTTATTCCGACTCCGATAGGATTAACGGTCCTGCGGAACTCGTTGTCCATCTGAAACCTGCCATTGTGGCTGTAAGTGTTGATGTATATGTAACTTTGGAATGTATTCTTATGTATTGTAACCCGATGTTTATTCCATGATGTTTCTATTATGTATTTGAGTCATGTTGTCATGCCCCGATGTTCTGATCGGGAGGATTAATAATGTAAACAAGCCTTGTCAAGTCATTGTGTAAGTCCCCACAGTTTCGGGGCACTTGAGTTATTATACACTAATTAAGGTGTAGGCTCGAGTAAGTAATTGTTGGTTGGGATGACATAATTAAGTGCACTTCAAGTGAATGGAAGAATATAAATAGAGAGTGAGAGTCTCTCTATTTATCACTTGTACATGACATCACTTACTCTCTTAAGTGTGGCACACTAGTGAAGAAGGAAATATACTGGGACTAGAAGACTACTGCTGTCGGGAGTGCATCTTACTGTTTTGGGGTCTTACATCTTGTGGTGATTCTATATTTGAGGAAGTTGCGGGGTTTTCTCCATTTAGGGTTTCCCCGATCAAAACTCTTTGTGTCTCTTGTCTCTTGTGATATGCTTATGTTTTATTGCTGTTCTTGTTATTCTCTCAATGAAAAGATCCTAGCATAATGCTAGCTTAAATGTTGAAAAACTAACATGGTATCAGAGCTAACCTGAGAAGAAGACACTATGCAGCTGCAGGAACTAGGGCTTCCTATTTTGTGGATCTTCCTCCATAGATTTTCAGCAAAAATAAGATGGAACAACTCTCCTCCTTAGGGCGCATCTTTCTGTCAAAGCGGAATTCGATTATGAGCATTTTCAGTTTTCGATGCGGAAATTAGGGATTTCTACAGAAGAGGAATTTTTGAGTGAGACTAGAATAGGATTTTTCTCCTCATCAAAACCAAAGTTTAGAGGCCTAGATCAAGAAATTTGGTTGGGTGAAACTCCAGGAAAGTCAAACCCTAGTTTGACCCCGAGCTTGAAAAACCCTAAATACTAAAACTGATACGTTTTAGTACAGTTGCTATATTCCGAGTTTGGAGGAGTCTTAGAAGTGAACATTTGTAGGGGTCGAAGATAAAATCCTATTAAGCCCTGTGTCCAAAAATTGGCCTCATATTCGCTATATTCGGGGAGATATGATCTCTCCAAGTTAGGGTTCCAGCCTCTTCCAGAATTCATCGCTAAACAGGACACTTGGGGAGATCTGCAATATCTTGGGCTACAGAGGTCCAAATGGAATTATGGAAGATGTTTCATAAATGGAACGGACTTTAATTTCGGTGATATGAATATCAGACTCAGAAGATGAACCAGTGACACATGGCATTCTGTACAACTTCATTGTTCTAAACAATCCTGTAACAGGTCACTTTGGGAAAATGATCATAAATCCAAAATGGTGAAACAAATTATGATAAAACCTATGGTGTTAAATCAAGGACATACGAGGTTACCTCAGTGAGAAATTTCAGACACATAGGATTAGTAATTTCGGAGATAGAACAGAAACAGTAACAGGAATTTCTGCAGAAGAAATTGGAAATCTAGGGCTTCCTGTTCTGGGAGCTTCCCTCCACTGTTTTCAGAAAAGGAGTACATTGGACAGATCCATTTGAAGAGATATATCTATATATGCAATTATATCTGAAATATTTCAAGTTTTTAAAATTAGAGTTTCTGTGGCAAACCCTAGATCAGCCAGCTCCGGAACCAAGACGGACACCTCAAATCGGTAAGATCTAATCCTTTGCTCTTTCCATTTGAGGTTCTCATTTCAATATGATATATCACATCAGCTTGGTGAAAATCTTGGGGAATTTGAAAACTTCCAAGCATAGAAGTATTTGATATCTCTAAAGAAAATGGATTGGACACCTACATGAGTATAGAGGTTCCAGTTTCAGAGGGAGACGAGGTTAGAAGCCTTTCACAAGAAGAACTTGGTCAAGGCCAAAGAAGACATCATTCTCATGCTGCAGAGGATGATGAACCATCCAGAAAGAGATCCAGATATGAAAGTGAAGATTCTTCAAGCGAGGATGAATATGTTCTGATATCAGCTCTCACAGGTAACATTACTCATGGAAGTGATGATTGGCTTATAGATAGTGGGGCTTCCAAACATATGATGGGATTCAAGGAATCCTTTGTAAGAATGTCAGAACATGAATCACCTCACAAGGTGAAACTAGGAGATGACTACCAATATCCAATAAAAGGTAGTGGGGAATATTCATACAAGCTAGACTCTGGTAAGTCTCTAACAATGAAAGAAGTATTGTTTGTTCCAGGAATGAAGAAGAACCTTCTTCAATTTCAGCATTGGATGCAAAAGGAATGAGGGTGGCATTCATAAATGGTCAAGTCATCATGTGGCCAAAAGGAAAGACTATCGATGATGCCGTAGTGATTGGAGAACAAGAAGGAGGCTTGTACAAATTGAAGGGCCATCCAGAACAAGCCTTGATCCATGAAACAGTAGAGCCAAATGAGCTTTGGCATAGAAGGCTTGCACATGTGCATTACAGAGCACTATCTATTGCAAGCAAAGCTATTGAAGGTCTTCCAGAATTTCAAGCTATTTGAAGGGAAAAACAAAAATCAGAATATGACCTAAATAAACCAGTTGAAAAATGTGAAGATCCAGAATGCAGAGACCATGCAGTCATAAGAGTCTCTCAAATCAAGAAGAACTTGAAAGGGTAAAAGAAGAAGTGAAGAATATAGAAGTGGTGATGGCCACCTTGAATGGCCTCCCAAGATTGTAGGATTCATTCATGTGAGGAATGTGTGCCAGAAGGAAGTGATTACTTTCAATAGACTCTAGAAAGAGAACTCACAAGAAGAAGAAGCTCGAGAAGAGAAGATGGGAGCAACTGAAGATCAAGCTCTTACCATCCAAAGAAGATCCCTCAATCAATGAGGAATATGAAGATCTCAACTCTTGAAGAACTTCTTATCCACCTCAGCATTTAGATAAGAAACGGTGCTATCATGAATGAAGAAGACGACGAAGCTGAAGACTCAAGAAGGAGTATACCCATGAAACAAATAAAGATAAGTATTTAATTGTCATTTCATGATATTATTTTGTTATGCATTTGTTTATATTCAATTGATGTATTATGCATGATAGGATGTTTGCATTAATGATAGTACACTACTAATATGCATGTGATGGGTAAGTAGCTCATGGTGCTATACAAATCTCCATTGCTACTTATCTAGAATGAAACCTCTTTGCTGACATATTGGATTAGTGCACAATCTCAATGTTG
Source organism: Pseudotsuga menziesii (assembly GCA_001517045.1). Classification (NCBI taxonomy): domain Eukaryota; kingdom Viridiplantae; phylum Streptophyta; class Pinopsida; order Pinales; family Pinaceae; genus Pseudotsuga; species Pseudotsuga menziesii. Next base: position 354,959 of record LPNX010856661.1, read on the forward strand.
TCCTCGTAGAGATGGAAGGCATGTAGAAAGTTTCAGTGAGATATGGATGAATGTTGTATTGGCTAAAGTAGTTGCATCATCATATATTTATGCATAAGTATTTGCCAATATAAATATTCCTTATGAAATGTTTCTAACCATAAAAATGCATTTGACTTGTAGGAAAGATCGCATACATAATCTCCTACAAGCAAAGAAGAATGAAGACTTGTTCTGAAGAGCAAGTGATGACATTTCAAAATAATATGACGAGTGCAGTGACATCATTAATGAAGAACCTTCCAGCCACCAAGAAGAAAGGGAAGACCAGTTCAAGAAGAATGATGTCAGGATGCAGTATTGAGACCTAAAGATGAGATTGATGAAGATCTTAACCTTTGATACAAGGTTGAAGATGCAAGTCTATACACTAGATGGTCACATAGAATATTAATAGCATAGGAAGCTACTTGTCACTCTAGTACAGAATGTTTTCAGTGCATAGAGCATAGAAGACAGAGGGAGTATGATGCTTCGCTCCAGAGGGAGTGGCTACAGAATATCTTGAGGTTCGACATGGTACGACAGGATGGGAAGATTACTGATGACTCTAGGCTTTACCGAGAGTAAAGTGGATTCCAACCTTTGATTCAAGGTTGAAGGTGGAAGACCAGTGATGCTCCTGTTATGTGTTGATGCACTATTTTCTAGGCATGGAGGTGTGGACAAGGGAAGTATGCAGTAGAGATCATGAATAGGTTCAGGATGATGGACTGCATGACCACACCTATGGCATCAAACCTGAAGCTGTTAAGTGATGCTTCATCAGATACGGTTGATGCTACGATGTATCGATGATTGGGTCCTTGATGTACCCGAGACCAGATATTTGCTTTGCTGTGAAGAAATTTGAGACATGTTCACCTGATGGTTGCAAAGCATGTAGGGGTACAATTGATTATGGGCTCAAGTATGATGTGAATCAGAATATTAACCTGGAGGGTTATGTTGATTCATATTGAGCAGGCAGTGCCATCGATAGGAAGAGCACTTCAGGGTGTTGCTTCTGTATGGGATCAGGTGTGATCTCTTGGTTTAGCAGGAAGCAATCCTGTGTGGCACTGAGTATAGTTGAAGCAGAGTATGTTGCAGCTTGTTTAGCTAGTTGTGAGGTAGTATGGCTATGGAAGCTACTGTCTGATATATTTGATCTCCAGTTGGATGCTACTTGTATACATTGTGACAACCAGAGGATGCTAGTTGTCAGAGAATCCAGTGTTCCATGACAAGTCAAAGCATATCGAGATCAAGTATCACTATATCAGGGATATGGTGCAGAGAGGAGCAATGAAGCTCCAGTATGTTGCAACGGAGGAACAGATAGCTGATGTATTGAAGAAGCCATTGGCTAGGCTAAAGTTTGAGTACTTCAGAGAGAGACTTGGTGTTATCCAGATCGAGGTTTCCTCCAAGGGAAAGTGATGAGTCCCAAAGCCATTCTGACGAGCAGGTTAGATGTAAGGGTTGATCCATTCTGTCATGGTGAGAGGATTCAGTTCCTTCCATGTCAGATATGAGTGCTAGAGATCCATAGCCATTTTGACGAGTAGGTCAGATATAAGGGCTGAGCCATTCTATCATGGTGAGAGGATTTGGTTCCTTCCATGTCAGATATGAGTGATGACTGCCATTCTGGGAATGGAGACACCTGGTCAATTACCAAGAAAACTCAATCAGGGACTGAGAGAGCCATTCTGACGAGCAGGTCAGATGTAAGGGCTGAGCCATTCTGTTCATGGCTAAAGGATTAAGTTCCTTCCATGTCAGATGTGAGTGCTGGCCATTCTTTCAAGTAGGACAGATGTAAGGGCTACTGCCACTCTCCAGGAGAGTGGAGGCACCTGGTCAGTTACCAGGTAGCTTAGTCTGGGACTGGGGGCCATTCTGACGAGGGTGTAGGATTCAGTTCCTACCAGGTCAGATGTAAGTGCAAAAATCTTCTATCATTGTGAGCAGGATGTGATTCCAGCCTGGGTGAAAGTGTGGAAACTTTTCATCATTGTGAGTAGGATGTGTTCCTGCCTGGATAGAAGTCTTCCATCATTGTGAGCCGGATGCGATTCCAGCCTAGGTGAAAGAGTGGAAACCTTTCATCATTGTGAGCAGGATGTGTTCCCGCCTGGATGGAATTGTGCCTTTCTGATGAGTAGGTCAGATATAAGTGTAGAGCCATTTCACAGGTGGTAGTTGATGTGCCTATCATGCTGGTGAATGTGAGTACTGGGCCTTTCTGACGAGCAGGTCAGATGTAAGTGCTGGGCGAAGACCTACCTGGTGACTAGGCCTACAACTAGCATGGAAAAGGGTTGGCTCTGTAGAACTTCCTATGATGAGATAGTACACACATGATGATGACCAGAGATGATCCAGATCGAGCTATGATCTAGATCTAGTTATGATGACTCCAAGAGATCCAGATCGAGTGATGATCCAGATCTAGCAGTGATGATCCAGATCCAATCCAGTGATGATGATCCAAATCCAATGATGATGATCCAGATCGAGAGATGATCCAGATCCGATAATGAAGATGACTTGAAGATGAAGATGACTTGAAGACAAAGATGATCCAATTGATACAAAGAAGAAGACTAGCACTAAAAATTGTGTCGAAAGAATACCTTCCTAGTTAAGAGGGAGTGTTGATGTATATGTAACTTCGGAATGTATTCTTATGTATTATAACCCGATGTTTATTCCGGGATTTTTCTATTATGTATTTGAGTCATGTTGTCATGCCCCGATGTTCCGATCGGGAGGATTAATAATGTAAACAAGTCTTGTCAAGTCATTGTGTAAGTCCCCACAGTTTCGGGGCACTTGAGTTGTTATACACTAATTAAGGTGTAGGCTTGAGTAAGTAATTGTTGGTTGGGCCGACATAATTAAGTGCACTTCAAGTGAACGGATGAATATAAATAGAGAGTGAGAGTCTCTCTATTTATCACTTGTACATCACATCACTTACTCTCTTAAGTGTGGCGCACTAGTGAAGAAGGAAATATACTGGGACTAGAAGACTACTGCTGTCGGGAGTGCATCTTACTATTTTGGGGTCTTACATCTTGTGGTGATTCTATCTTTGAGGAAGTTGCGGGGTTTTCTCCATTTATTGTTTCCCCGATCAAAACTCTTTGTGTCTCTTGTCTCTTGTGATATGCCTATGTTTTATTGTTGTGCTTGTTATTCTCTCAGTGAAAAGATCCTAACATAATGCTAGCTTAAATGTTGAAAAACTAACAGTAAGTAACACTATTCAGCTGATGTCTTAGTGTTTCAAGCCACCGATAAGGTTTTCCCCACCATCTTGTGAATTTTTAATCCTGTGCAGACGTTGGTTGCTTTTTGAAAACTATTAGGGCTTTCGCAACAAGAGTGTAGTACATAGTCTCATTTTGGGAATCAGTTTGTGTTGTTAGTATGGTTTAAGTTTATTGAAAAGATGCAATCCTAATTAATTATGAAATGTTGTTTAACTACAGGTGAACTCGAAAGATTCTTCAGATTGGCTGCTACGAGAAGACGTAGTTAAAGGACAAAGCTGAGGAAAGTTGGCTAAAAGCGATAAGCAAAGTTGTTCTAAAATCAATGGATTTAAAAAAGGGACAAATAAAAGACAAAGCGGAATCAATAGCAACAGAGGCCCCGTTTTTGGAAAAGGTTCAGTAGTTACTGAGCTGGTCCTGTTTTATGAAGTCCTCATAAGTTGAAATCTGAAAATGTAATGCATTATATGAATCATGAGCACTCACAAACTGACAAAACTGTGAGATTAAAACGGTCTGGGAAACCGGAAGGTCAAGGGGCAGGGGGAACCCAAAGGTTTTGGGGGTTTTTTGTATAAAGATAGGAAAGTTAGAGGGAATATGAGACTTTTTCCCAGTGATATTTGAAGACATATTGTAAGAAGAACTATTTCCTTTTGCAATAGAAAATTACAGTTTGCATGTTGGAGAAAGCTTGGTGGAATATTCAAATGTTATGCTATAGATTTGTTGAAGAGGAACTATTTCATTTTCAGCCTTTCATCCATTAACTGTGAGATCATTCTAACTCTTTGAACCTAAGTTCTTGTCTGAATGATCCCTGGTTTATTTTATGGAACTTTCCACTATGAGTGATGAATGTTGTTCATAAGCAATTGGCTATCTGGTTGTTAAATATCTTTAAAGGTTTGCGTGTTTTGGAAAGAAGTGTCAGCTATTTGTGATTTCTTTTACAACGCATGCACAGAATACATTGCTCATTACTAAGTAATAAGATTGCTCCCTAGGGATAGGTGAATTAGTTACTTTTAATTTCTTGCTGTGTGTGTGATTTAGATGCATGAGTGTTTAAGACAAGAGGTAAGAACCTGAGCATCACATTATGAATACTCCTTGCATTCTCTATCAATATACATCTTGGGTAGGCATGTGCATATCATACTTAAAGTCAAAAAATACAAAAATATTTACGGTGGACCGGGTTGCAACTGGTAAAACCTTTTATTTTTGTTACTTGACCTACAGTAGTCGGACCGCAAATAGAATGGATTCCCTACACCAAACAGTCATGGGTTAGTTGGGAACATTGACTGGGGAGAATCCCTTGCTGTTGTTGCTTGAAAATTTCCAGGCCTCAACACAGGGTACATTGGGAATCATTGACATCAATGGTGATTTTCCTCGCACTTGTTAACGGTTCACCTCATTTACCGGTAATCAAGTGGTTTCTACCATTTTCGACTTTAGAACATTGTAATCACATGGATAGAATCGTACTTTTTAGAAGATGAGATGAAGACCCTGGGTATTTGTTAAGTGCTCATAGCTTGCTCCCTAGGTTGAAATGGAGTATATTGTATGAAGTAATAGCATGGATCCACATTTGTATGGTCGTGGCTATGCTCAAATTTGCATTTGTATGACATAGATCTACGTTGTATATCTAGTCGCTATGTCCAATTTTGAGTCCTCTATCACATGGATCTACACTTTCTTCTAGTAGCCATAGTTGTTTATTCCTCTCATGGATCTATCTTGTATTGGTCTATAGCCATGATAAGGTTATATCTGTTCATGATTCAAAGTATTGATGTATTGCACATGCCTGTTCGACGACACTCTTTGATCAAACTGGCTCTTACCTTGAAGTGATAACTTGCTCTATCAAATATCTCACCTATCGTATCCCTCTAGCCTCATGATTTGGGGGGCCTTCTGTTACACTCAAAATATGTCACTAGCATGTGATAGAATCCCTAACATAGACATTTTTCCTCAAATACCAAACTTGAAGAGAATTCTTCTCTAGGTGTTGATTCCAACATACAAAATTGTGACACCACTTCTACCCTCAAGCAGATAAGCAATACAGCCCTAGTTGTGTGAGAACCAGGTGGTGCCACCACCTTTAACCTATGGTGTTGGCACGATTCCTACCTATCACCCCTATATCATATAGGGGTATAAGTGGCGCCCTTGGTAAAAAAAATGAAAAAAATGAGGTTTCTCGAGGCTTCTAGAACAAGAGCCTTTTAGGCTAACCTTATCCCTACTCACTTGGGTTGGTTAAGGTTGATATCCCTCTTTGTAGGATCCTATGGCCACCTCACCCACCAATATATCAACCATCCTATCCATTTGAGCCCTATACATACAAGCTCATACTCCATGGTTGAGGGGGAGACATGAAAAGTAGAGTTATGATGTTGAATTGATACCCTGGCATAATCCATCAGAGAGCAATTTTGGAGCAAGTTGGAGCTATTAGGGACAAGGTGATAGTCTTCTGAAGGAGTGTATCAGCACTAAGGCACATGGTTGTAAGCTCTTTCATTTATTTTCTAATGCAAAGTTGATTTCCTTCCCACATGTTTGTTGCGTTAATCTCACATATATGTTATTGGATTCCTTAGCCACTAATATTGATGTGTAGATGATTTTCTGGTAGCTTTGATGTCTTTGTATGTTTTATATGTTTTAGAGGTATATAGGTCCTTCATTAGAGTTACATTCCAAGCATATATAACATTCATTGAAATTCTTCAACCGAGTTATTCACTCATTTGTTCTGGATCTGAACCATTAAGACCAGAGGAACAACTTTTGTCCGCAGAAGGTGATATATTCTTGATAACAACTACAACTGATCAATGGTTATTGACAGCAACCTATGATCAGTATACCACAAATATGGAAGAATAACTCAAAATTGATGAAACAAATTTAATAAATAACCATAGAACATAACATAAGTAATAGCGTTATTTTATTCAATTGCAAAACATTACAATGTTTCCAAAACTACAAATCTGTCCTGATATGTCTTCTGTTGTCCTTCTCTAGTAATGGTCTTTGCAAAATAATTCTTTAGGAATTTCATTGTCAACTTCCCACTTGATCGGGTTAATATACAACATGAAACCAAGTTTGGATGATTGAAAAAGATAAAGGTAAAAGGGGTTTAATTTCTTAACATACAAATATGCAGGATGAGATCAGTCTCCACAACCTACTTCAAATAAATATCAAACCAAATATTGTATAAGGTTTATCTAGAAGCTAATAAACATTCAATACATCCAAGAGGTAATACTAATTAACAAATTAGTATCAAAGATCATTACTAATCATCAACAACATAATAAATCACATATATGAAATACTTCAACATGTAGTCTCCAAAAAATTCCTCTCCCCTACTTGAGAAATATTTCCCTATAAATTATATTACAAAGTATTACAACAAAAGAAAATTCCCAACATGTGGGATTACAAGATCAAACAGTTTAAGTTTGGCCAAGGGAGGAACACCACCTAGCATCTAAGTCCATCAAGAAATCAATGTCTTTAGATTTAGCCTGTTCCAAATGTATTTATGACCTCAAAATATTAGATGCGGTCTCCCTCTTCTCCACCATTTTCCATTACCAACATAAAACTCTATCCTAACCATCGCATAATTAGGTATATTGATCTACCTCATGATCTCCTCAAGGTTTAGTTGGAGGACACCCTGAGTTTTCTCCTTGGTTGCAGCAAAATATGTTCAACTTCATCTAATTTTATCTTGGGCAAAGGTTCTTCTTCGATCGGTTCTAGCATAGGAAACCCTAATAAATCAAGTACAACCTCTGAATCTATCCACCTACACTTGCATGCTTCCTGGCCATTGTGTATGATGCTTCCTATTGCATCGCAGAGGCTACCCCAAGTTTCAAATGTCACTCTGATTTTCTTAGCCCAAACTTTATCCATGATTGGCATATCCTTTGGTCTATCTCTGATATTTGTTTTCCAGCTAATCAAATCTTCCAATTCCTTAATTGATGCAGTTTTTCGAGTATGATGATCCTGCAGGACATCTGACCGTTCTTCAAATTATTTGTACAGTTTCTGTATTTCACATTACCATATATATAGACTTCTCATGGATTGATGATATTGCTCATTTACCTTACAAGCCAGCTATTTAAATTACTGAGTTTTTAATGTTGAAAATGATGAGGTAGTTGAATATATCTATAATTATTTGAGTTTTTTCTCTAGGTTAGCATTGTGATTAGACTGTTTCTTTTGCAAGACATCTGATTTCTCAAGCTGATGCTTGAGACTCTTGATTTTCTTCTCTGACTGTCTCTATTTATCTTGATGCTATCACTTGAGGAGCTCAATATCCTTAAGTTGGTGTGCCTCAGCTGCTTCTAGATCCTTTCTTGCTTTCTGTATTTCTTGTTCCTTACTAAGGAGATCTTTAGTCAGCTAGGACACTGAGTTATAGTTAGCCCCTGCAAAGGTTGCCATAGCAGCTGCTGTATCTAATGATCCTTCCTTTTTCATTAGGGGCATCAGTTCTCCAAAAAAATTGATCAAAGGCAGACACATGTTTGAGTGTGCCTTCACTTTTCCTATTAAAACCTTTCTTCAAAATGGCATTTTCCTTCTTTCTCCAAAAATATTTCCGTAAGGAAACAACTGCATCTTCTCCAAAATCTGCCATGTCTTTTGCAGCTGAAACGACTTCTTTTCAGGATGAGGTTGATGACTAAGGTTTTGATTGTGAGACTGATATTTCTTCATTAAGGGGAGGAATGTCTAAGGAAAAAGTAGGGAAAATAGATATGAGGGAAGTGGAAGAAGTGGGAATAGGGGTTTTAATTTGTGAAGAAGGAGTAGTAGAGATGGAAGGGGTTTCCACTTGGGAAAAAGGAATAGGAGAAGATGTGGTGGGAGTCTGAGTTGTATGGGGAATTGATGAAACACGTGGGGAAGGAGGGGGAGTATCACTGGGAAATTCTGCTAATACTAATGGATCTCTAGAAGTGTCCTCAAGAATATCCTTTAAATCTACATGGGAAAAAGAGGACTGATGGAGTAAAGTATGAAAAAGATCTCCTCAAAATTGTGAATCAGGGACAGAAGATGTCTTGGAGGTATAGATATTCACAGGGAAAGTGGGGTTCCCAGTCTCCTCCTCTAGATCATTATCAATTTGATGGATCTCAATCCCACACTCGGGTTGAGGATCAACCTATCGGATCATAGGAACTTGAGGAGGAACTTTCTCTTGAAGGGAAAGTGCAACTATCTGCAATCGTTGTTGATCTCTGAGTACCTGCTGAGGTATTTTCTTTGTCTCAACCACTAATGCTTCAGGAACTCATGGTTGTTTAGAAATACATTGATTTTTATTCTTCTTTGGCTGAGTTTCAACCTCTTGGACATGTGTCCAAAGTTGAGCACTGATCTTGGCTAGAGCTTGCTTGAATTATTCCCTTCTTTGAAGAGCTTCCATCTCTTGAGAAGAGTGAGCACTCCTAGGGGTTTCTATCACATATTTTCCTTTGTATTTGGACTAGGATGTTGAAGTAGAAGTTGTTGCTACTTGCTTTCTTGCTTCTCTTTCCATGTTTTCCCTTACAACCTTTTCCTCTTTTTCAAATTTCAATTTTCTGAAATAAAGTGTAGACTCCTTTATTTGTTTTTGATATTTGAAAAAATGGTATTTTACCTCTAGAACACTGATGTTTTCCAATGATCCCCAAAAACAAGCAAATTCCCTGTACATGGAATCATCTAGCAAATATTCATGTGTATAATTGAACTTAGCCTTTTCTTGAACAAAAATGCTGGCAACAAAAGCGTTAGGATCATGCATCCTTTTGATAGCTTCTCTCGGCTTCATAGTTCTAATCTCCTTACCCAACACATTTTCATGTATAGAATTATGTATAACCAAAGAATATATATGCAAAGGGAACTTAGGTGAAGTCTTCCTCTTGTGTTTAGCCAATTTTGCATGGGCACCATCAATGACGGCTTGAAAGGAAAATTCCTATAAAACCATCTGGTCTGGAACAATTATGGGAAACAAATGGACGGTGTTGCTTCCACAAATTCTAAAATAAGAGAAATATTCCCCGACGTACCAATCTCCATGCGGAATAATTAAAGCCCTGGCTCTTACTGAAAATGTCGGAGCATCGGACTTGAAGATCTTATGATACATGGACCCTAAGAAAAGGTCACAAATGTCATATATGTGAGGAACACAATTATCCTCCCACATGTCAGAGCAGTAAATATGAACTGATGGAAAATCCTTCTGCCAATTCCAACATAGGTTAGGAAATGACGAATTCACACAAAAAATGTCCATGACAGAAGTCAACATGTAAAATGGGGGTTATTTGCTTTCTCGGTCTTTTTGGTATTTATCAATTTTCTCTTGCAAATTAACAGATAATATTTGAGCCCAATTGAAGGACTCACATGTAAGAATAATGTGCTGGGCTTCCGAAACCTATTTTTCTTTGAAAAATGTGCAATTTGGCTCACCATATAACCGGCAGAACATGGTTGCAAGTAGTGAAAATGGTTCCTTGAACCATGAAGTAGGGTAGATATTTCTTGGTTGTGAAATAAACAGGGTAGGGTTTTCCATCCATGATTTCACCAAATCTTCGTAATCAAAACGAGATATTGCTTCATCAAGGAACTTGCGGTTTAGTAGTTGTTTCGGGAGTCCAAGCACGTAAGCCTTGAAAAAAATATCAGGTTTGAATGAGGCCAGAAATACGCCAATGTGCTCATTGAAAAATCGCTCCTCGGGGTTAGCGTGATTGAGTGCCCACTTCACCACATCTATGTACAACATAAATGGTGGTGTGGCAGCAATTAGATGGACCTGTGAGCTCCGAATTCTCATGTAATCCAGCTAGTCATGAGGAATGCCCGAGAAATCATCATTATCAAAAATACAATATATTCTTGACTAGTCCAAATCTTGGTTTTTAGAAATACGCCCACTAGTGTCTATGAACACTCCGGCATTTGGGTCCTTGGACCTTTCTTCCTGCAGAGTTGTTTTTGATCTTGTGTTTCTGCGACCTAGAGATGCCATTTATGCTCTAAATTTGGCAAACTTGGTCAAAACTTACTACAGTGTAAAAATAACAGGATAAATGGTCATAAGGAGTTAACTTACTGGTGGAAAGCTCTGAGAACTAGTGATAGATGAAAGATCAATTGAAAAGAAAGCATAGTAAAATTATCTAGAAATAATAAAAATGTAGGTAAAACAAATGGTAAAAACCTGAAAAATTCAAACAGACTATATATCCAAAACCTCAACGACAAAACAAATCTAGAACATGGATCTAGCAAAAAAGAATTGGCTAAGATGAAGGCACGCAAATAAAAACTTTGGAAAAATTATTGGAAAACTTTGGATTTAGTGTTTCCAACTTCCGCATTCCGCACTACGGAAAGCAGATCAAAACAAAAATTGACAAAAGAAAAATCAAAGTTCTAATTTCTGCATTCTGCATATAGAAAGCAGAAATCAGGAAATACGATAAAAAAATACAAGACAAATACTTTTCTGATTTCCACATTCCACATTGCGGAAAGCGGAAGTAGGAAATACAAAAATCTTTATTATGAACTTGTAACTTTTGATTTTCGTGTTCTGCACTGCGGAAAGTTGAATTTGACAATGTATTTCCCCGATGACTTGAAAAAAATGGATCCCTGCTTTCCGCACTAGAGAAAGCAGATTTTACTAATTGAAATGCCATTTATGCTCGAAATTTGGCAAACCTTGTCAAAACTTAATACAGTGTAAAACTAACAGGATAAGCAGTCATAAGGAGTTAACTTACTGGTAGAAAGCTTTGAAAACTAGTGACAGATGTAAGCTCGAGCAAAAAGAAAGCACAGTAAAAATATTCAGAATCAGTAAAAACGCAGGTAAAACAAATGGTAAAAATCCAAAAAATTCAAATAGACTATGTAGCCAAAACCTCAGTGGTTAAACGAATATAGACCATGGATCTAGCAAAAAAAAAATGCCTACGATGAAGGCACGCAAATAAAAACTTTGACAAAATTATTGGGAAGAACCAAAACAAAAATTTCCAAAAGAAAAATCAAACTTCCGATTTTTTCATTCCACAATGCGGAAAGCGGAAATTGGGAAATAAGATAAAAAAAATGAGACAAATACTTTTCTGATTTCTGCATTTCGCACTGTGGAAAGTGGGAGTCAGAAATACAAAAAGGTTTATTATAGACTTGTAACTTCTGATTTTCGTGTTCTGCATTGCAGAAAGCGAAAGTTGGGAATGGATTCCCCCGATGACTTGAAAAAAATGGATCCCCACTTTCCGCACTGCAGAAAGTGGATTTTATTAAGCGAATTGATCATGCTTCTATAGATACTTCATTCAGTTGTAGAAAGACTCAATATTTTTACTGTCTTGTCGTTCCTTTGCTCCTCTCATTACAAATGCTAGTTTTAATTTTATAAATGACATGATGCTTTCGATGAATCACTATGTAGTAATTAAATGGATTATGTGATCTAGCAAGGCCTTAATTCTCCGAGGTATTGGCATATTTCTTAGTTAACAAATATAACTCTTGGTTATCATTTATATGTTAAATATAAGTTATTTTATATAAATTGGTCAATCTATATATATATAATTGTTTGTTTCTAATTTAGAATTAGGCCAGAAAGTACATTTGAACAATATATTTTTCTATCTTCTTAAAAATTTAAGAAGAGGATCCATTTTGAAGCGAGCTCGGGTTCGTAAACTCACCCCCTTTGCTCCTTGCATGAGGAACCTTGCCTTCTTTCAATCCGCATGAAGCCTCTTTCCGTTGTATGCTTTTTGCCAACCCCAACAACCCTCTACAGGGGGGGCCTGATTTATATGCCTAATTGAAGTACAGTTAGCCGTTGATGAGAAGGATTTGCGTTATCCCTATAGCGAATGAAGGGTTCAACAACCTGGGCATGTCGTATGAAAAAAAAAGATTTTTCTAGGGTCTAGACCTTGGAAAACTCTCCCTTTATAACCGATGATGTTAAACTGGAGCACTTTAATGGTTTCCCAAAGAATGAGTGTGTTGGGATATTGATACAACCAAGGAGATACTCAAATTGCATGGATACATTTGTTTTTTACTTGTCCAAAACCAGTCTGCTATAGCCTCTTGGGTCCAATGAAAACTAAGCGCTATTTGGAATAAAAAAACACCTTAAATTATAAAATATAAACACTATATATTTAACTCAATATTTGTCAATATTCGTCATTGTCTCATAGAAATAAGACTCATCTTTGTCTACCCAAAATTGTAAAATATAAACACCACAAATACTGGATCTATTCCCCACATACCTGATAAAAACCTCTTATAAGATCTGATCATGGATCTGCACTGCACCTTAATACAGATCATGGGATGGTGGCGGCCCAACCCAGCCAAGAAACACATATAAACATGTTGTGAAACAAAAATGCCATCCCGACTACATTGCTACCATCGTAACGCAGAGGTAGGTAAGTTCTCCCCCTTCACCAAAAATGTTAAGGCTTTCAAAAAGGAGACCCATTGGTTCCCAATGTGGCAAAAGAGCGAGGATGGCTTCCATGTTCCAACCTCTCCACTCCGAGTCTTTACTATGATTTAGATCATTTTTAAGAAAGACAATTATTTAAAATCATAGTATCCAAGGCTACTCCTTATTGGTTAAAACATTAATAAAAGGAAAATACCCCTGTTTCTCTTTTATAACATTTTTTTTACACACACTTTTAATATGTTTGTTTTTACATAAGGGTAGTATTTGTCTTAGGAATGTAATTTTGTAATAGCCATTTTATTCCCAATTAGTATATTAAAGTCCTAGTTTTCCAAGAACCTTATGCATATTTTAATTTCCTAAATAAATAAATATTCCCTATAAGCATCCTTAGAGCAAGGGATAATTTTAAGAACACCCCCAAAATTTATATATATAATAAATGGGTGAATCTCCCTAATATACAGGAAAAATTGACGGCCATTTTATTAATAATATATTATGCACACACACACACACACATATATATATATATATATATATATATATATATATATATTGTCTAATCTTTCATTTTATAATAGAATCTTGTAAAATATTGGCGAATCTTTCACGAAACTATAAGATGTTGTAAAATCTTGGCGAATATTTCATTGAATCATAAAATATTGTAAAAAATTGGCAAATCTTTCATCAAATTATAAAATCTTGTAATGTCTTGGTGAATATTTTGTTAGGAGTACTCAACTTTTGATTTTTCATATTACCACGGGGTCTTCACTTAGTGAAACTATGTCATAGCGCCTTCATTAATGGGATATTAAATAATACACCTAACTTCACTAGTTATTAATAAATACCTACCAAAACCCCCTTTTTGATTCCCCCTCCCAACACATATTTCCAATTAAAGAAACCTGTTTTACTAGATACGTCGTTTTATACCCCCAAATACCTATAAGCCTGCCATACCCTATTCCCTACCCCCCAATACCTACAATATATTGACCTTATTTTTCATAATTTAAAACCCCCCTTTATGAATGGACGTGATAAGATATTGGGTAACAAGGTGAATCTCCCGTGCATATTACTAAGGTAGTGAAATAGAAGAGAATATACCAGATCTTGAATCTCTCAACTCTTACACCCTCGAATGAACAAATGCATGAATGATGAGAGGAGGGATTTATTTATACATTTAATAAGTAGTTTTGGGTCACTCACAACTGGAGTTGTTGGTGAAACACAATTACACTAACTAGATTCGGGGAAAGTGGGGACTCCGCTTTTTATATCATCCCTTAATGGTCCAATGGACACGTGGGGACCAAAATCTTGGCATACTGACAAACTAATAGAATTGAACACTTTACACCATGGAGTGATTATGGCACCCACAAACCATTATTACAACGTGGAGTATTATTGCGACCCACAACCTCAATATAGTGTATGAATTCCCAATTAGCTTATTTTCCAAACCTCTTATTTTTAAGATACCCTTTAAGAAAAAAAATAACCCACTTATATGTTTATAAATACGAATTTCACTTTTTCCTTTCTTTTGTTGACAATCAAAATATGAATTATGTCATTTGATTTAGATTTTTTAGAGTAAGTTAGAAACTTTCAATGGTGATTATAAATAATAACATACACTAACAAGAATAGAAATCACATTAATGCATCATCACACATATAATTAGAACTACTTTATTAAAGACTACTTTTTCTCATATTAACTGAGGAGGTGTTTGTATCCATGTCTTTGAAATTTTTGAAAGCATGCAAAATGTGGTAAAATTGTTTTATCACCCTCATTGAATGCAAAGAGTAGATATCAAATAGTATATTGTCTACATATTAGGTCAAACATGCCCTGTACATGTTATATATAGTCATGATGGAATTGAAGTATCATGTTCCAACTAAATCATATATTTATTATACATAACTATATCCATTTCTGGATGATGATAGCAATTACACATCAAAAAAATCACCAAAAAAGATTTTACTTCTAAATGACCCTTACAAAAAAAAATCATAAAACAAGTATTGAACCTAACAAATTTAAGTCACAAATAAAATTGACAAACTTTGAAATACGAATAAAAAAGTATACTAGTCACTAACTTAATACAAATAAAAGAATCTACCAGTACGCTTTGGACAACTCTATAAGAATACAACCAAAACAATGAACATTCCACTGTAGCCCCACCAGTATAATCTGTGTTCATTCATTTATATTACAAATACCCCAAACATTAACAATAACAAATATAAAATATGAAGACAGACACTCTCATTAATGCCTTAGATCCAATAATAATTGTAGAGAAAGATCCTAATAAAAGAACTTTTAAACAACTGGGTTAAATTAAGTTTGAATATATAAAAACCACGAGGCATCTCTCCATCAAGAGTAGCATCCGCTAATAACATATAAATGTCGGTCAATACTTTAAACATGGCAAGGCATAAAATCAATCATATATGTTAAGCTCTATCATACACTTTTAGATAACCAATACTCCTAGGATAGAATAAAACCCTAATAACATCGAATCATTGCCTAAGAATCAAGAGTGTCATAGAATTCAATAGGCCTAAAAACAAATCCATGATAAAATGTAAATTCATAATATAATAGTGTATTGTAACTATGGATAAAAAGCATAAAAAGTTACATAAAAATCATACCATGTTAATTATTGGATGAAAAGCATGATGTGAGTTTGTATTATCTCATATATTGCATGTGCGACATGTCCCTTCAAGAATTGAGCTTTCGACAATGGAGATGTTATGCGAACATTAAAATGTCGATAAAAGTGAGAATTAAAAATGGAATCACATCAACCAGAACCTTCACCCTACAAGCACAATTCGATGTGGGTGAACCATGAATTATTGTAGACTTTATATAGAAAAATTAGCCCCTGATTTTCACTTCAACACTGGAAATCAAGGGCTAAAAGAATGTATTACATGAAATTGACTAAAAATATAGGAGAATGCAACCATATGCCTAAATTACAAGGAAAATGGAGGGTGGAATAACCCTTTGGAGCCTCCATTACTGAAAAATGAGGGCGAAAAAGTGATTTCACTATATTTTCCTCTAGAAATTGTGGGCAAAAGATAGAATGAAGGGAAAGTTTTCTAGGGCGAAAATCATTTTTTTCATTTTCCTCATTAATATATGGGAGGCTTTTCATTTTGGACTTAATACTTTTTCTAATAAATATTGGGCGAATATATTTTAGTTGAAAAAAACCCTTTCCATATAAGAAAATAGCCCACTAGTTTTTTGTAACCCCCTTAATATAGCCCCTAAAATTATCCATGGTTTTAGCACACACCTAAACACATAAATAGTAAATTATTTAGGATGAGCTAAAATGATAAAGTGAAGAGAAAAAAAAGAAATAGTTACCTTATGATAATTAATTTTATCATCTATTCATGTTCTCATGGGAATAGGGTATTGTTTAGCAATAAAAGGAATAAACTTATCCCTAAGTTAATAATAAGTGTAGAGCATAATTAAAGGAGGTAAGGAGTTTTCTCTCAATGCATTATGGAAAACCAATGACCGTGTAAACATTTTTATTTAATTTTAAGCATAAAGATGAGGGTTTGTAATTGACTTCCTTTTGGTACACCATTGAACCCATGATAATACGAGGTAAAATCTATTAGGTCCCAAAGGCTTATTAATCTTTTACACTTCCTTCCAATGGATTCGTCCCCATTTTTTTTAGTCTAGCCAAGCTTTCATCCTCGTAACCTCATCCATTTGCATTCACAACGAGTTCCTACTTAGAATATCTTTTACTTACACTTTGTATTCCAAATCAAGGTAGTAGGGATGTTACAATATTTAACTTAATATTTGGCATTATCCCTGTAAGAAAAGATCCATCTTCGCTACCCCAAATTGTAAAATGTAAACACCATGTTAAGGCTTAATTTCAGATTATATTTGTATATACAAACAAATAAAGCTACACCAATAGGAATCTTTCTATGAACAACATCTTACTATGCCCTTAATATGAAACCCAAGTGGTGGAATCCTCTTAATCGCACATATTTTCTCTGGTCGGATGGGTTTATGATCCCAGGGATCCAAAGATCATACGAGATGATATCAAACATGTTACTGTATAAAAAGTGATCGTTTTGTAAGATAGAGAAATATCATTCTTGAATTGGAGAGGTGCCCTAGGGTCATTTTTAATAAAAACGACTGTCAAAATTGCCCTACTATAATCAACCAATCAAGAGCTCTTCTGTCCTGATCTTCTAATTTTCATGAATCTCATATAGTCTCCATTCCTTCCAATTTCCCTTATAATCTCAAGATCTGCTTTCCAAGATTGGCCTCTGGCCCTGAGCAACTGCCCATAATGCTTCCGCAATTCTGGGGTATTGCAGAGCCCACGTTTCCCGTTATCTGCGAAATCCCCAACCACTGCATTGTCGTGTTCATTGGAGTTTATCCTCCCGTTATCCATAATATTTGTCATGAAGTCTGCAGACAATCTGATCCGATTGTCTCCGCCCATGTTGGAATTCTCAATCTGAAACGGTTGACAGAGCAGCCTCACGTCCAATAGTGGGCGGTTGACAGAGCAGCCTCACGTCCAATAGTGGGCGGTTGACAGAGCAGCCTCACGTCCAATAGTGGGGTGATCGTTCTCGGTAAAAGCCAACGTCTTCTGGCCAATGTAGAGGGAATCCTAGTGACAGACTAGATAGTCAGGGAATTCTGACGTTTAACCTTTTTCTGACTGGACTTTGAATTCAAAAGTGTAGTCAAAGACAAATGGAAAAATTGGATTCTCGCGCCCTTTCGAACATCGAAGCGGCGGAGTGCATGTTGGATCTGTGTGGAAAGCAATGGAAAATAAATAAAGGGTTTTTGATTACGGGAGACCGAGAGCTATCCATTGAGGTGCATAGTATTTAACGAGGTTGTGGTAGGCTTGCTGACCTTTGATCTTGAGCAGCTCAAGATCCAACTATCATCAAGCTTGCTACAACCTCATTAAATGCTCTGCAACCCAATGGATAGAGTCTTGCCTTTAATGGAAACCCGCCTTTAATTGAAGCCCGAAGGCCTGTAGGATAAAAACAACTAAAACTCTTGGTTTTTTGGGTCAATTTTTATAATTCTTTTTTTATAAAATCTGATGAAAATTGTTGTACACAATTGTTATTTCAGCAATATTGTAATTTCTAATTTTCTTTTCTATATTAAATGCTTCATTTTAAAACTATCTAATTGGTCCAAATTATGATTTGACTAATTACAATTTGCAATTTTGGCATTTAAATAATTTTAGAATTTATCATTATAAAAAAATAGTTTTATTAAAGAAATTATAAATTTTGAGATTTTAATTTATTATGTTGATACTTATTTAGAGATATTATTTGGGATTTTGGACTTGTTTGAACTGATCAACAAGCTTAACCAAAGTGTAACAAGTATACACCAGGGATTCATTTTATGGTCCTCATTTCTTGTCATGCTTAGATGCATCTTGATTAAGATTTAGATAAGCTTTAGTTAAATGGTGATTAATGTAAAAACCTGTAAAATTTGTTTTTGTTTTTTTCCTATCAGTTTTTATTTTTTTTTGTTTATTAAATATTATTTATTTTATAGTTATATTAACTCTAACAATCTGGTATTAATAATGCATATAAAATCATATATTTTAACTTTTATTTAACAATGAACTATCTTGACAAAATTAAATGATTTATTCTGTCTATCAACATTCATTGTCTATCAACAGTCATTGACCATTTTACTTATAACTATATTAATAATAATAATAATACACCTATATTCTATATTTATTTTAGGGCGTTAGCTTTCCACCCAACCATTTACACCGATCGGACGACCTGATTCATGTGCGCTGTCACATCCGACAGATCGATGCAAATGGTCAAGTGGAAAACTAACGCCTTTATTTTACTAGCCCTATTAAGTGTTCACACCAAGAAAAATGACGATGGACCATTTTCAATCTTTCTCGGTGGGCCCACTCGCTTTTCGACACTCTAATTTGACTTGGACTTGGCATATTCTATTCTTTTTCAGTTTTTGTTTCACGTTAATAAATGAGTTTATGTTCATGTTACTTATTCCTATTTCGTATAAAAAACAATTGATTTTAACTTTTATATATGAATGAAAGTTTCAAATAAAATTAAATATTTTTATTTTATAAAATTAATAATATAATATAAATCTTATTTATTAAATTTTCTTTTATATTGAGAAATAATTATATATATAAAATAAAATAATATAAATAATAAAACTATAACTAGAAACCTATTTTTTCTCTTCTAATCAGATTTGGACATGGAGAAGAAAGTTCAAGGAAGGCTGGAAGTTTTCCGTATATAACTCTGAACATATTTGACTATGACAACCTACCTGATTCATTGTCGATTGTAAGCAAAGTTCCGCTGGAAATAGACACCCAGGTGAAATGAAGATTCCTTAAGTAAAAGTTGTGCTGCGTGCATTTCCATTAACAGCTTGAACCTACCTTAGATGTAGCTTGTGCATTTCCAAAACAACTTGACTTTTGGGGAGTAGAGTATTAATTCTAGTTTTAGATTTTATTTTATTATTTTATATGTTTTAGTAATTTTGTAGTTTTTTAAGGTAAAATTTAAATTAGATTTTTTAAATGGTTTTTTTTGTAATATCTAAATTTGAAAGTTTTTTTAAATTGTGTTTTTGAATACTTTAATGGATTCAATCATTCAAATATCTCAATAGCACTTTGATTATGCAATTTCCACAACTAATATATGTGACTCTAAGATTTTTTAAAATTTTCCAAAAACTATCCAAAAATATACCTAGAAAAAGTTAACAAGTATATTTAGACTACTGCATTATTTACTAGCCTTTGCCCCAAAAGGTGCAATAGTATGCCAAAAGGGAAAAATAACGGAATGTAAAGTAAGGTAAAATCATTACATTGTTGGCAGAAGCATGGACCTAACCTACAAGACAATTTTTTCTTTTTTTTGTAAATTAATGGAAAATCATTATTGCTAGAAGACATTTACAAAAAACACTTGTCAAGTTGAGGTTTTATTTGTCAATCCGAAATGCACAATGTTAAATCGAATAATACTTATGATAATACTTATAATATATGGTAAATGAAATACCTAACTATTCAAATCTATCTTATTGAACAAGTCATATATAGTTATTCCACCTAACATGAAACTCATTAAACAAAACAACACACCTTATTTTAATCTAGTTATTAAACAAAACAACACACCTTATTTTAATCTAGTCTTGCTCATGTAGAACTAATCCTATAATGGATGCTTGAGTGATCTATGAAATATGGAACAAAGAAAATCCAAAATGCCGAACATATCCATATAATTTTGAATTTATCTACAAAAGAAAACCATGTTCAAGAATGGGGTAGCATGCCTTCCTAAAGAGAGCTACGAATTGATTGGTAAGAGCTCCCCACTAATCATCTGCTTCTTGCAACTATAGACACAAACAATCTGGCATGTACACGACGAAGCAACTTTGAGGCAGTGTGCCATGCTTGTGTATAAGGAACTATTTTTAAATTATGAATGATGATAGAAGATGCCAATAATTGACATATGTAAATTGTATTTAATTAACATGTCCAATAAATAGATCTTGTAATACATGGTTTCAGAATCTTTTTGTCTTGTTCTAGAGAGATCATTACTAAATGAGAAGGATCCTCTATAATCATTTTGGTTACAACATACCCATCCATAAACCAAGTTTGTTGTTTTCGAGCTTGCTTCTCAGTTATAAAGTCTTCGAGCTGGACATCTTTGCTAGAGAACACATATTTTTCAGCCATTCAAAAGCCACCAATCTATTCTTTAATTTCCCAATCTATTCTTTATTAATCGAATCAATACAAATAATTTCCCAATCTATTCTTTATTAATCGAATTAATACAAATAGGTTCCTCTTGATCAATGAAGGCTATGTTGATTAAGGAAATATTAATACGAGTATATGACTTTTATAATGCCACCACATCATTTTATAAACATATTCTACAATGATTGTCAGAAATTCCCAATTTGAAGAATGATTTAAGGCATCAATAGTAATAACAAGAGAACTCGGTTCAACATTTTGAAAGGATTATTTGCATCCAACAAGAGACATGGTTGATTGTTTTGCTTCATAATCGAGGTTATGGACCACTACATAATCTAGAGAAGGATCCGTGGAACACTTACCACTTCATTTGTATTAAAGAAATGACTTGGTCCAGGGTAACCTACCAAAACTCAGAGAGTTTGAAACTTAATAAAAATAATACAATACTTGTCTTGATGAATGTGACATCAATGATATTTAGAAGGACTCAAACTCGGTATACCCAATCCTTTCACATAAATTCTGCTTGAATTTTAGTAAATTGATTTAGCAGATACCTAAAATACAGAAAGCAAAGATCAACCATTTATTTTATAGAATTGCAATAAACATTGATTTATATAAAATATGAACCTACATAGTTACAAAATATTTGTCTAAACTCTTACACTTCAAATTCTAAGTTTTGGCATGTTCTTGTCATCACAATAGTAACAAAGAAAGGCCATGTCTATCTGGCATAGATTCCATCTTTCATTTCATAGCAAGGAGTTTCAACAACAAAATTCATAGACCACTTCTATTGTGTATTGTGTGGTTAGGACCTCAAGTAACAAAACCTCTATTGCGCTAAGAAGAACAAGAAACAAACCCTCTTAACTCATGGAATCATTTGTTAAATGTCCATAGATAAGAAAAAGTTTATTTGAGATAAGGTTGAGAATCCTTTGAGAGAGGGTTGGGAATCCCATAGGTCATCTTGGAGATCAAAGGATTTTCAACCTTCTGTCAAATAAAGCAAGGTAGTATATGGGTGCATCCATAGAGGTGGGCAACAATTTTTTGGCAAAGTGATTTCGGAAAAAAAAAACGCGCACCCTTGATCGAGTTATTAATACATCGATTGAGGGTTTAATAAGCCGTCGATCGAGGTTTTGTCAAACCCTCGATCGAGCTTTGGATAAACCCTCAATCAGGCTATTAATAGCTCAATCAAGGGTTAAAAGAAAGCTCGATCGAGGTCCTTGGTAAAAAAAAATTATAAAAAAGGCCACAGGTAGCTGCGGCCATTACCCATTTTCCGCACTGCAACTTCTCGATTGAGCTACGACAAAGAAACATCGACTGAGATGCTACAACCTTGACCAAGCTCCTGCACAAGGGACGCCCACCTTCGCCTTCCACTATGATGTCTGATCCTAGTGGTAACACCCAAAACTTCTATTTTGAAATTTAAATGAAACATTACTCTGTTTTTTTTAATGTTAATTTGAAATTGAAAAAAATAAATTTTATTGATGATTGTAGCTTTTTTTTTGTCTAATATGTTTGAAATGTGTGGCGGCAAGCAGAAATGCTGCCGGATTTTTATAAAATAGTAATTGAAATTTGTTATTTATTTTGAATTTAATTTTTTTTGTTTTATACATATTTTGTCAACCGGTAGCGTTTATGTTGTCGGTTTAATTTTTAAATGTGTGCCCGACAAGCATAAATGTTGTCCAAATTTTTTCAATCCTCCGAGAATACATAAAGGATTGAAAAAATTGAAATTTGTTAAGTTTAAAATTGAAATTTATAGTTTGTATAAATATTTCTATCAACCAACCGCGTTTATGCTGCGGGATTAATTTTGAAATGTGTGTCAGGCAAGCAGAAATGCTGCCCATTTTTTTTCAATCCTCTGAGAATACAGGGAGGATTGAAAAAAATACAAACCCTAGATGCAAGACAATCATGAACTTTAAACATACAGAGAAATTTATCTAAACCCATATATTTTACTTTAAATATTTTAATATATATTCAAATTTAGATATTTAAAAATTATATATATATAACTATTAACTATTTAATTAAAATAAATAATTAAAATTAAAATTAAATTATTAAATTATTTCATATTTATGATTTTTATACATAATTTTTCATAATAAAATAAGATATGTATGTTTGACTTAGTAGACATATTTTGATTTTAATTTATTGAGAAGTGTACAAGTATGTAATTTTGTTTTTTTGAAGTTCAAACCTATTATGAAAATGTTGATATTTTTTTTTTAAGGAAAAAGATATTAATAAATTTAAGTGTGTAAATTTGAAGAAAAAAATCAAATTAAAAAATTAATGGAAATTTATGATTTAAATTCTTTTAAAGAATATTAAATTAAAAAATTAATAGAAATCCATAATTTAAGATAAAATTATATTTTTGATAGTTTTTAGAAAAAATATATAGATTTATATTCAACATTTATAAAATTACAAATTATAAATTTAGAATATTTTAAAATAATAGTAAAATATATTACTAATAAAATATATAAATTTATACATTAAGACGTTGAAATTTTCCATCCAAGATAGGTTAATCAGGATAAGTTAGTATTTCCCTCCTTATTGCCTTAGCTTATGAGAATAGCCATGCCCATTCATAAATCCATGGAGACTTGCATCTAGACGTCCTCCTTGCCATTACGATTTTATCTGAAATCTATGTATTTCATTCATTGCATTAATAATATGTTACAGTGTTTTACAATTGGTCTTGGGCAATAAATAAATGAGAAAGCACAATAAAAAATGCATAGGGCATATACTAAAATAACAAGTCTCTCTTTATCCCGTTAATCCCTATATGGGAGGTTCAATTTGCCAAGTAACCTATAGCAATGAAGAAATGTTGATGGCAATAATAACAATAGGGTAGTGGTGTACCAGACCCGCCATAGAGACATTTTAACTTGTCCACATGAGCCATGTTGACCCAAGTTCCATGCATTCATTAGCTAATAGATCTCAGTGTGGGCACAACTATTATTCTACATAATACGACAATAGTATACTATAAATAATAAATTATATCAAGACATAACGCATATCTACGTTTGTTTCAGTTTTTGCTAAAGTTAGCATAAAACCATAGGGCAAGGATAGGGATGCTATGATATATTCTCGAGATATGTAGACATGTTGAACATATTATTGTATATTTTCTGAATATCCTTGATGAAATGGTTGACTTGTACCTAGTGGAAAAAATGATATCGACATAAATTATGTGTATAGGTAAAGTTTAAAATAAATTGAAATGAAAAGTTAGAGACTGTAAAGTTCAAATCTACATCTTTACTATTGACACATTTATCATTTATCTTACATTGTATCTTGACTGCATTTATTATGCCTTGTTTCATGTAGATGCATCTCTACAGCAGGGTTATTCGATTTACCAAAGGCACAACATTGGTGGATCTGTGGCCATTCCTCGCCCCGGAGGTCGACAGAGGACTTGTAAGTATACAATTGCGCATGATGTAGTCTTTTTTGTTAGTTAAACAAAAAATTAAATTGTTTCACATGTGTACATTTAATCAACTTGTGTGTCTCTATTTTCACAGGTTTTCCTAGGCGTTCTGCACCGACACACGCTCCTGCTAGGGAGATGAGTGGCAACCACACTGGAATTCACTCTATGCATGTGAGCGGTGAGGATGATATTGATAGTGTCATTGGGGAGATTCCCCACAAGACAGGTACATTAAATAAATATATATTTTTCTTTCAGTTATCAGTACCTTTAATTGATATTGATTTCAATTTCACCTATAGTTGATGTATGTATTTTGAATGGCGGTTATGTTTTCTAATTTTTAGGTGCTGCATAGCAGGGCCCCGACCCTTATGAGGAAGCACCATGGGAGGATGAAATCACACGTATCACGCTACAAGACATTACCAATCAACATGACAATTTCTAGGTTAGTGTCCGAGATATTTCAGGGCACTCTCCCGCATCACGTTCAATGTGGATGATGTTAGAGGTAGTAGACAATCTACTGAAGGTCTATAGGTCCATTGGACCATTGAGTTCTCTTCTGGTCAGTGCATGTCAGAGAAGAAGGGCCACAGTTAAGGGTCCTAATAACTGGGTCACAATGAAACATGCAACAACTGGCCATGATGTGAAGGGAACATTATTTGATATCCCTTTTAACCGCACCGCTGGTCAACTGCTTAGACTCAAGGAGTTTAAGCTAGAGGCTGCAATGCCTTATGTATACGACATGTTTATTGGAGCGTGGGGCATGTTTCGCCACCATGACCAGGTCCCACTATACTTTGCAAAAGATATATATACAGAGTTTGTCCTGGACATGTACCCAGATTACACCAGCACACCATCGAGCTTTTATGGTGCTAGTGGAGGACGCAGTCATGTGCGTCTTGGGGCTAGGAGAGACCTTGGAGCTCAGCCAGAGCTAGAGCCTTTGGTAGGTCTCCCTTCTAGGACCATGCTTAGGACAAATGATGTAGTTGGGTCATCTCAACTAGCTTGTGAGGAGCGGAATGCACTGGCAGAGGCGACATGCATGATGATGCATGGTACCATGATGGATGTGCAGGAAGAGAGACACAGAGCACCCACTACACCTATAGAACCTAAGATATAGTGGGTGACCAATGATGTTCTCAACTTTCTTGATCACGACACACTGATGCATTATGATATCATAGCCCGTGATGCATATTTTGGACTGCATCATAGATGCAGGTATCGACCGATGAGATAGGTTTATCTTTATTGTCATCATTTAATCAAGTTGTCATTTGATTATCATGATTTCAATGTATTCTCAAATGAATCATTTTTTTAACTAATACTTTGCTTTGTGTTAGACTTGCATGTAAGATCCTAGTTTCATGGAGGTCCTTTTTGGTAGTGATGCATCTGTTCGAGGTCCCGCTGCAGTTTCTTCTTCCCACGTCTATGAGGTATGTGTTAACTGTCATCCTCGATTGGAATTTCTAAATGAGTCAATTGTTGAACACATAATATTTTGGTATAATCTAACTTTCGTCATTTATCTTGCTCATATTGTATAGGATAGAGGCAAGAGTATTGCACAGGATTCTACATAGCCCTGCTCAAGTCCTACTTATGGCACACCAATCGACGAGGTACTAGTTATTTATGTTTGAATTGTTTGCAT
The DNA here is from genome assembly GCA_001517045.1 of Pseudotsuga menziesii. NCBI lineage: Eukaryota > Viridiplantae > Streptophyta > Pinopsida > Pinales > Pinaceae > Pseudotsuga > Pseudotsuga menziesii. Next base: position 381,027 of record LPNX010856661.1, read on the forward strand.
TTTTCTGTTCATATTATACTTTACATGTTGAAATTGTAATTCTCAAGTTCAAATTGTAATTCATTAATGTAATTATTTTCATGTCATGTGGAAATAGATGCAGACACAGGTAGCTGTAGATGAGGGCATTGAAGCCGTCGTGATGTTTATGGATGAGTTGATAGCCACTCATCAGTTGGGTCCTGATGAAGGTTCGTATCAGCAAATGGTCCTCCCAAACCTGACACTCAACTCGAGTGAGGTGAGCTCATATATAGATATGTTTCATATATATATTTAATTTTTTGTCACATTCTACATATAATTTAAATATGTGTTATGTAACTGACTTGCAGAGTTCACGGTTTTAACTTCTACAGTACTCAAACCTAGACAATTTTCTTCATGATGTGCATAGTCTAGATGGCGGTAGTGTCCATGATGGTTGATCTCTCGATCAATGGTGTAGGAGTGATTTGTAGAATATTATTTGTGGATGTTATTATTTTGGACTTTATTATTTTGTACTTGATGATTATATATATATATATATGAACTTTTTTTTGAACATGATGGTCTGTTAAATTTTTTAATTATTTGCAGTTATAGTTAAAAGTATTTTTTATGTTTTATGTAATCTTAATGTTATTTAACAAGATCATTAATGTGGAACAATCTTACGAAATTGTACAATTTTGTAATTTAATAAATTACAAGTCTACAAAATTTACAATGTTTACAAACTTTACAAGTTTACATGTTTGCAAAATTGTCAACCGAACACAACTTACAATTAAAATGTTACAAAATTTACAACTTTACAATGCAAGATCTACTAGGTGCAAATTACAACTACAATTTTAAATTTGGTTTCATTTGTAAAAAAAATTACAATTTTGCAAAATTGTCAATCAAACAAAACTTACAATTTAACATAACTAACAATTAATATCGATTTCCATCGATAGATTTAATGAGGACACAATAAATGTATGTGTTGTTATTTGCATTGCATGTCACTAACAATTTACAAGTTTACAATTTACAACTTGGACCTACAATGTAACATGTAATTTATAACTTTGCACAAGTAGTGTGTGATATACATGTATTTGCACAAATACACCAAAAAAATGTTACATAGACAAAATTGATCTTCCATAACATTGGTATTCCTAGGTATAGGTGTTCATGCACATAGAGTACATATGTGAATGCACATGTACTCTCATATATATGTTTACAAAAATTACATTTAAATGCAAATGATATATTTCAGAAGAAATTTTGATTTCCTACATTTTAAAAGCATTTCAACTATGTCAACATCAAAAGTGACATATAACCTTCATTCATCCGACCAATGGGTTATAGGAATGCATGTATCCATAATACGATCATGGTCAGCTACTGACATCTTCCATCTCTTTGGTTCACCCCTCTTCACCTTCATTTCAATCAAATGTATCTGAGTTGCCACCACCAAATGACTATACTGACAATATATATATTTAGGAATGAAATTTCTGTAAATAATATAGTCACATTGTCTTCTCAATTTTTCAAAAAAGTGGCCCATCACAACTAGGTCACCAACTTGGTACGTGAACTCTCCGTCGACATAGGGCCGCACCAACTTTCTTTTGATTTTTGTACACCACATCAAAAAGTATGCCACATGCTCAACATTTCCCAGTGGTGCAATTACAACAAATACATCACCTGCATCAAGATTTTCAAATATTATACAACACACACACACACACACACACACACACACACATATATATATGCATGTGTATAGGACTAGATACTTAAACATTCAATCAAGTATCATGTACCTTGCTTAACCAAATTAGAAACCCGATCATGACCTAGTGAAACCACTGCCTCGTCAGTTGCATCTCTTGCAACGTTGGAATTGGATGTGGCCCCTTTGGATTAAGAGGGACATATTTCCATTGTTTGACATATTCATCATTCATGCAATGATCAACCCCCGGTCCATTGGTGTCAATGCAGAACTCACAGAAGCATGCATACTTCCTTGTTTCAATGGAAAATATTTCACCCATATCTTTACTACGAACTGAATGCAGTTCTCTCGTACTAGGTATGGTCTTGCAATACCATGGGATGGATCTAAATTCCAATTAAGTTGTTTCTTTTTCCTCCCTGTGCACCGACCTTGCTTGTTCATGACCTTGGTGACCCAAATTTTGTGTGCACCAATCAACTACTCTTGTTGAGCACTTGAGTTGAGATGCCGCCGTATGAATCATTTGGTACCTCCGAAGTGCTCATTTCATGCATGCACCTGTGCCATCATGTTCACCTTTTTCGTGCCCTATTTCAAAAAATATCCAAGTGTGTCGAATTCTCATCTCTTTGTGAAGGTGACTCAACGAATAAAATGAGCATGCTGATTTGAACTGTGACGCACACCCATATGACCAAATCCAGTGTTCTATAAATGACATTCCATTCTTTTTGAATGAATCATAAATTAACCCAAAGCAATGTTGAAAAAACAATGTGTCATGCTCACAATCATCACTGACATAAAAATGGTATTCCTTGATCACATCACGTGACTAAGGAGTGCTATCCCTACCATCAATGCTTGCCTGAGCATGTCTATACAATACATGTACGAATATGGACACCTAGTCAGATTGATAATACTCACTTTGTATCTCTCTCCGAGGAGCAAATGTGTAATTCTTAGCAAATTCTACCATCGATAGGATTGTTCCTATCTCAAAAACCTCACGAGAATGCTTAAATTCTAAAGCTTTCCACCTAGACCTGTGGGAGTGTTTAATGTATTTGTAAATCTGACTTTGAAACTTGTCCATGAATTCTGAAATAGGAGTATCATCCTCGAGCAAGTCGATCCTCTTAGATGGAACATGTTAAGAAGATGATAGATTCCTAGAGACATACTCATATCTCTTCCACTTAAATATGATATATGACAATCCAGGGTGTCTTGGATAGATAGGAAACTTCCTATGGAACAATCCCAAATCACCACATTCATGTCATCTTCTCCCACCTACACACCTTTTATTGAAAAACACATTTTTAGGATTCCTATTACATAGTATCATAGAAATAAAATCCCGCACTAGGTGAAGAGCTAATTCACCATCCCAATGTTATTTGCAAAAATCCACAAATGTGTCGTAGTATAACTGGAATTCAATGTGGTATCGACAACAACAAGTGTCCCGAATCGTATTCAGCCTAATATACCATGATTTCAACTTATTGAACATGGTAAATGAGATCTGGAAACAGGCATTTGACTCTTTGAATTCCTCGAACAAAGGAACTCCTGTCATCTCCATAACATGCTAGCAATGCTCCTTATAAATGCCTCTGCTAGAACGTTGTCCCAGGACATGTTTTCGATCTGGTATAGCACGAGAATGCTTGTCCCAATACTCTATCACCTTCTCTCTGATGCCCTCTTCCATTATGACTTTATATGCTTATCTACATATAAGAGCCCAACAAGCATCTTCATCGTTTTCATCTATCTTTACCCTGAATTTAGTGTATTTGTGTAGTGTTTTTCTTGAATCGTGGAGCATCTTTGACATTGTTGCGACCATTCGATTTCTTGAGGTGCTTTGTACCACAATAGCAGTTGTAATTTCCCTATGAGCAATGTTGATATCAGTTTTTCTTGACTTTCCAAATGTAGATAGTGCAGTTGTTACATTTTTTGTTACATTCTTACATGCATTTTTATTTTTAACATCGTTAAAACCCAACAAATTTGTGGCGTGTTTCAATTTTTTGTGTTTTATCAATCCATGTAGGATTTGAGCTTGTGTAATCACTGATTTTTGTTCAAAGTACAACTTAATTATGTTACTAACATGCTCTTTGATTGTCTGATCAGGGGTCGAGTTCCCAAACTCTTCTTGAGTGGAATCATCCAACCCTCTTAAACAATTAGCAGCCATTACAATTTCATTGAAGCTCCCAATTACTCTTGAGAAATCAGAGGGTGCATGATCCTGTGATGGCTAGACAAGATCTAGCAATAAACAAATACAAACTCAAAAATAAATTTACAAGCTCAAGAACAAATACAAATAAATGCAAGCTCAAGAATACCATTTTATTTTACTTATCATATTGTCATTGTTAGTTAAAAAATTAGCAAATAAATTATACAAGCTTGAATAACATTTTATTTCAAGTTTATCATATTGCCATTGCCTGTTAACAAATTAACAAATAAATGCAAACAATGGTGGTTGTAATAGTAACCAGAGATGAATATGGACCCTAGTTTAAATCGGCTTCCTAATGGTTAAAAGGTAGTCACTCGTCCACCAAGGCTATCTCAAGCTTGAGTATTGGGGAAGCACCCCTCACTTCACAGTGCAGGTAAAACTGCTAACTGCTTGGCCACAAATGACAGCTCTTTGTCTTTTCTCATAGGTGGGAATCTAGTCAATCCGGTAGGGTTCGTTTCCCTTTTCGCTTGGAAGGTCCTCTCATTGGCCAGCTACTTTAGGGTTCCTATGGTACTCCTCATAATGAGTTTTAGGGAAAATCCCAAGTACTTCCAACAGTTGTTGCGGATGATACTTATGTTCCAAGCCAGATGTTATTAAGTAAATTAGGCTATTAAGTATGATTCCTAGTCATTTGTACAAGATTGCAATGTAATGTAATTGTAATTGTAATTTGTGATTGTAATATAATTATCATCATTATCATAATGCAATATAAAAGTGTAATTTAAACACTATGAAAATGTTCATATACATGAATATGAAATTAAAATTGTACCTGTAATGTAATTGTAAAATTGTAATGTAATTAAATCATCATTATCATAATGTAACATGTAAAATTGTAATTTTAACACTATGAAAATGTTCATATACATGAATATGAAATTAAATTGTACATGATTGTAATGTTTAATGTAATTGTAATTGTTTAATGTAATTAGAGATCATCATTATTATTTAATGTAACATGCAAAATTGTAATTTGAACACTATGAAAATGTTCATATACATGAATATGAAATTAAATTAATATTCAAATTGTAATGTAATTGTAAAATTGTAATGTAATGTAATGATGTAATTATTGTAATGTAATGTAATTGTAAATGTAATGATTGTAATTTAATGTAATTGCAATTGTAATTGTAAAATTGTAATGTAGTTGCATTTGTAATTGTAATGTGATCTAGTAATTGTAATTGTAATGTAATTATCATCAAATGTTATCATAGTGTAATGTAAAATTGTAATTTGAACACTATGAAAATGTTCATAAACATGAATATGGAATTAAAATTGAATATTAAAATCGATGAAAGGAGAGATAAGGCTATAGAAAAGATGAATAAAATAAGTGCAATGTTAAGAGGAGTGAAGATGCAAGTCAACCTATGATGACTAGTGCAATCAACTTATTGTGTATTGTGTATTACCTTGATCGATCTTTCTATAATTTTCTCGATTGAGATTTGGTTAAAAACTCAATCGAGGTATTTTAAAACCTCGATTGCGCTCCAGAGCTCGATCGAGGGCCTGAAAATCATGGATTTATCCCTCTTATAGGAAAAGCAATGTTTCTCTATGTCTTCTAGGGGTGTAAATGCTACCATTCATGGCACACAACTGAGCAGAGTTCATACTGATAGATTCATCACCAAATATGCTATCCATTGAGGTATCATGCATGCGTTTTGGCATTCATATGTTTTTTTTTAAATTAGTTCTGCAACTTACACTTAGAAAACCTAATAAAAACTTCGAAGCAACTCAAAGAAAAATACGTAGGTTAAAAAATACACATCCAAACATTTCAGAAAAATACACAGCCCACACAATGATGCATCGTCTTCAAAAGGGTATCTTTAGTTTTTCAATTTTTTGAAATAGTGAAAAAAAAGCTGGGATGGACACGTGTGTATAAAATGATGCTGAAATCAGACGTGGTCACTTTCGAAAAATAATAAATAATTCTATATTGTGAAATAAATTAACAAAAAATATGCAGACCACAATGCATTTTATGTAGATCATGCTCGTCTATATATATTTAAATTATTAATGTAATATTGAATTATTGGGGTTGGACACGAGCCACTTATTAACTTCTTCAAATTTTTAAGGTCACACAGTTCATTAAATGCAAAATTTTACACATTAAATGACATCGGAATATTTTAAAAAAAATATCATTGGGAAGGCAATATAATATTCTACAATTTTTTTTTTACTACAAGTTGAAATTCACATGGCATATATGCATTTCGATGGCTTCTATCTAGCACATGAGTAAAAACTCAAGTTTTCATTGCCAAATTTGGCCAAAATGTGTTACCCACCTTCATGGAATCACCCATATGTTATTGCAGTGTACTTGAGAAAACAAAAAAAAAGTGGGTCCAAATTTTTTACACAGTTGAAAACAAAAACAAATTCATTGATTAATATGTCAAATTACAAAAGGATCAATTTTAAGAAAATAAAGAACCAAATCTAATATATATTAACAAAATTACTATATGAAATAGATTGTTATCTATTGAAATGCTTTTAGCATCTACAGGATGTAAACCATACTCATATATATAAAAAATAACAATAGAAGCACTAAATTTCCATACCTTCGTAGATAAAATATTTTACATGTCAATTTAATTTATTCATAAATATGCGTAGATAAATTATTTTACATATAAATTTAATTTATTCAGAAATATGGGAAGCATTGCAAATAGTTCAATTTCCAACAAGAATATAAAATAATCCATAGAATATCTACATATATTATAAATAACAATGAAAGTACTAAATTTCCACACCCTTATACATAAAAATAAGAAGTAGAAAACATATGAATATAGATATTATGTCCAACAACATTTTATATGCAATATATAACATATATAATGTTTTGATCACGAGAACATGATGAATCCTTCGTTTCTATGCACAAGGGAATTAACTTTATTCTTCAAGGAATGAAAACAAGTAGTAAATAATTTGATCACAGAAATACAGATCATCCTTCATTCAAATGAACAAGGGCATCATGGTTGTTCTTCAAGAAATTATAAAGAGGATCCTCATCATGGTTGTTCTTCAAGAAATTATAAAGAGGATCCTCATGGTTGTTCTTCAAGGGCATGTTTCCCCACCATGACCAGGTCCCACTATACTTTGAAAAAGATATATATGCAGAGTTTGTCCTGGACATGCACCCAGATTACACCAGCACGCCATCGAGCTTCTATGGTGCTGGTGGGGGACGCAGTCATGCACGTCTTGGGGCTAGGAGAGTCCCTGGAGCTTAGCCAGAGCTAGATCCTTTGGTAGGTCTCCCTTCCAGGACCATGCTTAGGACAAATGATGTAGCTGGGTCATCTCAACTAGCTTGTGAGGAGCGGAGTGCATTGGCAGATGCGACATGCATGACGATGCATGGTACCATGATGGCTGTGTAGGAAGAGAGACACAGAGCACCCACTACAACTGTAGAGCTTGAGATATAGTGGGTGACTGATGATGTTCTCAACTTTCTTGATCACGACATACTGATGCATTATGCTATCATGGCCCATGATGCATATTTTGGACTGCATCATAGATGTAGGTATTGACCGATGGGATAGGTTTATCTTTGTTGTCATTATTTGATCAAGTCGTCATTTTATTGTCATGATTGCAATGTATTCTCAAATGAATCATTTTTTTAACTAATACTTTGCTTTGTGTTAGACCTGCGTGCAAGAGCCTAGTTTCATGGAGGTCCTTTTTGGTAGTGATGCATCTGTTCGAGTTCCCGCTGCAATTCCTTCTTCCCACGTCTATGAGGTATGTGTTAACTGTCATCCTTGATTGGAATTTCTAAATGAGTCAATTGTTGAACACATAATATTTTGGTATAATCTAACTTTCGTCATTTATCTTGCTCATATGGTATAGGATAGAGGCAAGGGTATTGCACAGGATTCTACACAACCCCACTCGAATCCTACTTATGGCACATGAATCGATGAGGTACTAGTTATTTATGTTCAAATTGTTTGCATTTTTCTGTTCATATTATACTTTACATGTTGAAATTGTAATTCTCAAGTTCAAATTGTAATTCATTAATGTAACTATTTTGATGTCATGTGGAAATAGACGCAGACATAGGCAGCTATAGATGAGGGCATTGAAGTCGTCGTGATGTTTATGGATGAGTGGATAGCCACTCATCAGTTGGGTCCTGATGAAGGCTCATCTCAGCAGACCATCCTCCCAAACCTAACACTCAACTTGAGTGAGGTGAGCTCATAGATAGATATGTTTCATATATATATTTAATTTTTTGTCACATTCTACATATAATTTAAATATGTGTTATGTAACTGACTTGCAGAGTTCGCAGTTTTAACTTCTGTAGTTCATAGACCTAGACAATTTTCTTCATGATGTGCGTAGTCTAGCTGGCGGTAGTGACCATGATGGTCGATCTCTCGATCAATGGCATAGGAGTGATTTGTAGAATATTATTTTTGGACGTTATTATTTTGGACTTTATTATTTTGTACTTGATGATTATATATATATATA
>LPNX010856661.1:406221-427130 GCA_001517045.1 Pseudotsuga menziesii
TGTACAGATCAAATATTTTGACTCCGCCTTTCCAATGACATTATTTTCCCACACAACATGATTACCTTGAGTGTCTAATACATATTGATTCACTTCTCCCATTATTTTCCCACACAACACGATTAACTTGAGTGTCTAATATATATTGATTCACTTCTCCCAAATCATGTACATGTTTCTTTGTACAACACTAGTTATGGAAACAACTCAATATTTTCATAAACATACCGAGACATTCTAAACATTACAAAAGGAAACAAGAATGTTTCAACAACATCATCAATCTGCTATATTAGACAAGGAAGCAAAAAAATTAAACCAAGGTAATATGTTATTTCATTGTACCTTTGGAAATAGAAAAGCTCATTTGCCACAATCTGCAATGACGACATTGTATGGAGTGTTGTTATCTTGAATACATATGCAATACTTTCCAATGACATTGCATAGGTATTCTAGAGTATTACCCCCTTGAAAAACCATGCCTCTCATAGGATAGTTGCACATATCAAATATTTTGACTCCGCCTTTCTCATACTTCCATGGTACTCGTTTTGTGGGTGCTTTCTCAATAGGGAAAGAAAGTGACAAATAATAATCCTTCCCAGTGTTTGATTCATCATTCCAAATTGAAAAAATATTTAGATAATCATCATTGTAATCTTATAAGTTCAAAACACGTTATTGAAGCCAATTAATTGATCAATGAGAACATTGTCTTATCTAACCTCACATTTATGTTAAAAAGGTACATAGAAGCAATCACATAGACCAACAAGTCTTGAATTTTATGAATATAATAGAAAAATCATACATGGAAGTGCATATAGTTTATAGTTTCAAAATATTGTAGACTATTGTTCCCAAGACAAAAACATGGGTTGCTAGCATTAGAATCCAAATGCATATCTAACAATTATAAGCTATCATGGTCAGTGCATTGTGGAAAGAAGACTAATACTATTGGAATAAGAATCACATAAAGATAGATATGACCAACGAACACCATCTTTCAACATTTAAAATACCTTAAATTTCAAACAATGCATGTAAAAGTGTTGCGATCATTATTAATTTATCTTCCATTGATGGAAATATGATTTGGACTGTCTAAGAAGAGGGATTTTCCAAGTACTGTTTTTTTTCTTCAAAATGGAAGAGCACCTCTTCTATCTTACTTTGGTGAAATTGAATTTACTAGGGTCAAAGTCTTGTTGCACCTTGTCCAATTGAAATTCAATGGGGCGTTTCTTAAGATGTTTCCCTTTATTCAATTGAGCAATAAAACAATAAATACCATGGATTACCTACAATCAAATCCACAAAGAATTTGGAGATGTAATCCCCTATCAAAACACGTCCTTATAAATATCACCCCAAAAACCATACCCATATTGGAATAGTTGAACACACCTTAACGAAAGAATCAGTTGTTAAACATAAATATTTTACAAAGGGTATTCTTCAAACAACGGGAAAATGGTTTTAAGATAATTCCAACCTTGGTTTCACATGTAGTAACATCATAGCGGAATAGAACCCTATGCATCCCTTCGTCCCACTACCAACTTGTCATGGAAAAGAAGATTAGTATTGGTATAGGTTTCTTAAAAGGAAATACTCCTTAAATGATGTTTTGCCCACTAAACTAGAAATAAGAAATGATTCTCGCCTGCCCAAGAAACAATGTTTTAAGGAAAGGAGTATATGCCATCTCAACATGTTTATCTATGTATTTCTCTCAAACAATGGTGTGCCTTCTCTTGAACGTGTACATAGACAACTTCGAGGCTAAAATAAAATGCAAGCATCATAATCACTACTCAAAAGTGGTAGAAAATCACTAGTACAAAATGATGAATTAGCTACTAGGTGACTAAAAATTCTAGTCACCACAGGCTTTTCAAGTGATTTACTACTAAATATAAGCAATTTTGATAGACCCAAATTAACAACTAATTTAGTCACCAGTTAAAAAATATGACTAGATAATAAGTGATAGAGTTAAAAATGACTAACATAAATGACTAATTTAGTCACGGCATAAAAAATGACTAGATAGAAGAATATGAAATAGTCATTTATGTTAGTCATTTTTAATTGTGTCAAGGAAAATTGTAAATTTGACAATGAAGTGTAAATTTTGTAAATTTTCTACCTTCTATTAGTAATATTGGTGCCATGTACCTTGATCTTCATAGATCCAACAAAGAAATTGCATGAATTTTCTCTTGACCATCTTTATCCTTACTGCACCATTGAAGCAAACCTAGTTAAATGTGTTCCAAACGAAAATTAGGTTCCTACATCAATTACGAATTAGGTACTAGAACCAGTTGTACCATATCGATACCTAGCTCGAAGCATCATAGCCTTACATCCCCTCCAGAAACAACTATTTGAATGCGCCTCCTCCACGTGGAATTACCAAATGCATCCAATGCATGGCCAAAAAAATAGGTCAACTTCAGATCTATGGGATGAAGGTATCATTCGACCCCTGCTCCCTTGGTTTGTCACTCGATACCCTATTTTTGCAAATGATAGGCTGGTTGATCAGGATCTACCAATGACTAGTCGGAGCAATTCAAAGGTATGGTTCTTTCCACTCTGATTGTGTTCATCACCCCAACCAATAACCAATTATTATGGATTTTTATAGGTCTCAATGCTACTGGAGTTACTGCTTCCACTTTACATTCGCAATCATCACCATCTCCAACCTATGTGCTCATAACCATATGCATTTTGAGCTTTCATCCTAGGAAAAGCATGAGCACCCTCCTGCAATGCCACTATTTGCGAAGGTCACTGGTTTTTTCACATCGATATTCCTCACACGCTCCAAAGGAAAATTGAAGCAAACATTAGAAGAATCGATTAAACTTTATAAGGAGGTTTACTTGTTACAGATGTCATTGTAGCTAGAGCAGGGGTCGAACGATACCTTCAGCCCACAGATCCAAAGTTAACGTGTTCTTTGGCCATGCATTGGATGCATTTGGTAAGTCTACGTGAAGCAGGCACATTCGAATGGTCGGTTCTCGAGGTGATGTAGGGTCCTCATCTCTGGCTGTCGCCGGTCGTCATCTTGGAGAGTATTGATCCGATTTTGGTATCAGTCGGAGTTGATGATTTGGCCGAGAAGTGGTGATGTCGACTGGCTTTCGGGCCAAATCGTCGACTCTATATACTACTCCATTTATAAAAATAAACAACTTATATGATAATTATTAAAAAATATGATATATAACCAATTAAAATAATTTATATAATAAAAATAAAAACAAAACAAAAAATATATAAAAAAAACCAAAAAAATATATAATTTATATAATAAAATAATAAAAATAAAACAAAAAATATATAACAAAAAAACTATATAATTTATATAATAAAATAATAAAAATAAAATAAAAAATATATAACAAAAAAAAACTATATAATTTATATAATAAAATAATAAAAATAAAATAAAAAATATATAACAAAAACAAAAAAATCTATATAATTTATATAATAAAATAATAAATATAAAACAAAAAATATACAACAAAAACAAAATTATAATAAAATAATAAAAATAAAAAATAAAAAATCTATTATGCAAATGCAGGAGCTATCGACCCAACAGCTCTCCACCCACCTCCGTTATGACATTCATGGCTGATGGCCGATTTTCCTGAACCATCATCCTCCAATTCTGTCAATTACTACTCAACCTACTCGTTCACGCTAAATAGCCTGTCCAAACAAACCGTTGGCACCAAACATAGGAGGGTTTGGTGGGTTATTAAGGAAAATAGTGTGAATTGGGTGGAACTTTTGACCATTTATTAGGCCAATACCCATTGAGGAAATTGGTATGGATATTCACCACTGTTGAGGGTTTATAATTTAACTATTTAATTTCCATCGCTGCCATGGATAAAACAACATTGGAGAGAAGATGGAGGCTCTTGAAGAGGTGGGCCACGAAATCTGCAGCTCCAGAGTCAACTTCACCTTCTTCCCTTACAAAATCCCTGGTAAGTTTCTTGGTTTACAGTGAATTGATAAAATTTCCCTGGTTATAATATTAAAGTGTAGGTAGCTAGGTTAAAATAGTTGGTAAGTTTCCTTTTTACTATGAATTTTTATTTTTTTGCCTAAAAATATTGTGTTCTCAAACACCTATCTGTGAATGCTCTATTGAAGCAGGTCCTGCTCTATGTGAGGCTCATCCATCCTTCTATTTTCCATTTCATTCCATCTGATCAAATGCATTAAGTCTTAGTAATGGCAGTATATATAGGTGAACAGGGTTAGTGGTGATAAGAGTAAATATAAGGGTAAGTAGTCATACATCTAAGTAAAAGGTAAATAGTCTATCCAGTTCAATGATAATATTGAAGCTTGGCTAATCATCAAAGTACTTTACTCTTTAATAGTGTTTTGATCTATTTACCCACAAGCCATAGTTGTGGCGATTCAAAACGACATGTTCTTGTTTAGAAATCACAATTTCTCTGCAAAACTCCACTCCAATATGCAATTTGAAAACCTGAGTCAATCTACTAAAACATATCCGACTTGATAGGAATGCATATGCAAGCGATATCCTCCAAAATGACATGTAGAAAACATGTAGGGTCTAAAATAAAGATATAATACTATGTTGGACAACCATGGAATGATAAATGTAAATAACAATGGATTCCAAGAAGAGATGGTGTTAGTAAACATTGTTATAGAACTGAAGCACATAAGTATTTGTTACATTAAAACCCATATTATTCAATGATTGACAAAACTTATATAATCACGAAACTCTGTGTGGGATTATTTTCAAGGGAGAACTGAAAGGAGGTCTTTAAACATGAGAGGCTTTGGAACCCTAAAGTCACAGGGAAACAAAATGACTGCTTTGATTACAAATATCTTATCTCTAAGCGATATGGTAGGTTAATATCACAGGTAAGTAGGTAAGTAGGTTAATATCCAAGTCGCATGGTACTAGTCTGTAATTCATCTCTGCTATTCAACTTGACCGTGTGGAGTTGCTTCCATCGAAATTTGGGCACACTTTTGGAATATATATTTCTGATCATTCTTCATCAAAACCACCTTCAAATAATTGAGGAGGAAGGCACATTGTTTCTTCCTGGGGTCCATTCTTCGAGTGGATTAAATATTGAAGATATTACAGTTCTTGGTAGGCGAATCCTGTAGTTGTTTATGGATGTGTAAAGGTGTGTTCAATTCAACAGTAAATAATTCTTGTATGATAGCATATATTGCAAGAAAGTGTCGTTGTTTTCAATAGAATATTCTCTCCAAATATCTGTTACCACATGTGGTTTCACAAAATTAATGCTGATGTCCATCATTTTCCTGGCATGCAACTTGTTATTTCAAATAAATTGCAAATATGAAGTACTATTAATATTGATTATTGGATGTTTTTTATTGCTGTTAATTACCTATTTGTACCACATAAAATTCCATACATTCTTGGTTTCTAAAACCACACATTAAACCAATAAAAAGGTACAATAGTGTTCTAAAATTTGACAGCCAGTTACAACAGTCACACACAAAGTGTTTGTCAAAAAGTTCCTATCAAATGCATTCATAAAGTTCATCACAATCGGACTAGAAGTGCGGGTAATTAATATCATTGCAAAAATACTTATCATCCCAATTCAGCTATGTCATTTTCAAAGCATAGAATTGAGCTTGAATTCCCATAAAGAGGCTTCATTGTTCGTACAATAATTACCTTTCAAATTGTTGATGAAGTTATAAATATATGGTGGAAGTTGGGTGAAAAAATTGGGTAAAGTTAGGATAGGGACATTACAGTGAGCTACAACAGTCTACATATTAAGTGTTTGAAAAAAGTCTCCACATAGATGTAGTTGGTTCCTATTGTTACCTACAGCAGTCAGAGAAAGGTTTGCAAAGTGTTTGTCAAAATTAATGAATTAAAATCAGTACATCAGATAGACAAAAACCATTTAGTTGGGTCAATTTATTTACCCTGGTATGTTTGGTGTTTAGAATATGACCTACAACTGTCTAACATGGTGATAGTGGAACATTTGACAAGGTAATAAGCCCAATCTATTAAAAACTAAGTTGAAAATTTTAGTGCAATTTTACTTGGGAACATTACACATATCTACATTCCTATATAGATCTAGAGAACAATAATCTGAATTTCTGTGAGAATATGAACATAAGACACAAGGAATATAGATGTGAGAGTATTGTCATAGATAAGTTTGATGCTTTGGACAATAGCTTTTGAATTAAAACATCAAATCCATAGTTGTACATAGTATACTTATATTTTAGCAAGGCTAAGTGGCAATTGCATTTTAATAGTTGCATTAGAGAAAGATCCTATTAGTTAGATATATGGTTTATTGTATTTTTTTATAATTAAATACCAAGATTTAGTTTGTCTTTGATAAATTTTGAATCAGGGATGATTTTAAGAAACCATACTTATTTAAAAGTGTATAAATGTTGGCGAATATTACCAATTCTTAAAAAGCCAACTATAAAATGATTGGCGATATTTTTCAAAAAATATTTTAATTTCCAAGGATTTTATATCGTTTATATAATAATTTTGCGAACTTTAGGTGGAAAAAATTTCACCCCATCAAAATTGGGCGAAACAGGGCTTCAAAAAAGACAAAATGGTGAATCTTTTTTGAGAAAAAAACATGGAAAAATAGTCCACTGGGCTAAAATTCGCCCCTAAAATTATCCCTGTTTTGAATTGTTTGGAAATAAGTGCATAATTTCACAATTTTAATTTTCAAATAGATTACCAAGTTCTAATGTCTCAAGTGTTCAAAGTTTTAAATTTGAGCCGCATTGGACCAAGAGAAGCTAGTTGCTACAGGCAGCTGCGAGTTCAATAAGTAAACTCAACAACATGTAGCTATTCTTTCCAAGAGTGCACAACAACAAAAATAGAAACACTCACAAACATAGTATCAATTACAACTTTCAGATTTCAAAACCAATTTCACATAAACCTGTTCATGGATTTGTTATCTCAGATCTGTGATGTTCTTTCTAGAGCCACTCAGATTCTAGGTAACTATAATTGATGGATGTACATAGCACTGATATGTAGTAATCCAAATGATATATCTTATTCCAATGAATGCTCTGCACTTAGGATAAGCTTATAATCTTTCCTTAAATATTTAAACGCAAACAAACTGCAACAAATGACTTTATGGTTGTCATTTATGCCACATTGTGCTAATTATTTAAATCTAATTATGTTCATCTTGAAAAATTTAACTATGTATGGCACTATATTCAAAACATCAAAATACTTTGGTGGCGAGGTCCTTTCACTTGCAACTACAGTCATGAGTGAACTTATTCACAAAAATCCAACTCGTTAGTTTGTGCTACATGTTGTTGGTATTCCTAATGTTGTTTTGGATTCTATCATGGTTGGTGTCCTTATGCATATGGAATAGCTTGCATACCACAATGATTGGATGCGTTGTTCCTTAATAATCTTGGTATTCAAGCTATTAATGATCATGGTGCTCTAAGATGTTTTGTGAAATTTTTTATATCAAAAACCTACTTACGAGCTTTGGCAGGTGACACTCCTGGGTCCTTATCATCTGCTTTGTATAATAATTGAAAATTAGATAATTTTTTAATCTTCTAATTGTTGTTTCTTATAGCACATGTGTGTCCAAATATAGTAGGACCAGCATAGCCATAATTTCAGTTTTTAAAAGGCATTCCAATTTCCAATGTCTCTCCACAAACAAACACTTTCTACCATGATACCCTGTTCATTTCTCGGTGCATAACCTAACTTGAGAGTGTAACCCTTGAACCACTTTTCTCTTTCCATTTTAACAACTACCCAAGGATCCTCTACCCCATTCCAAGGTTCAAGCAAACCATTAGATAATAGCTCATATTCAATTTCATATTCATAATCATCATCAAAAAACTCATGTTTCTTTGGAGATACAGGAATGCCAGTGGATTTGCTTTGTGACTTTATTACCATGCCAAGCCACATATGAGCAGTAAGAGCTTCCTAAATGCTATTTATTCCTTGTGAATCCCCATTGATTGAAAATCAGTTATCAAACCCATAATTGATTGCACACGCTTCAATACATTCGATGTTATTTTGATTGTGCCATTCAATACAAGACCTTTGTATCTCCTGTGAAGTCTCATCATCCTCATTCAACAAGTTACAACCATCACTTTGATCAATACTATAATCCCAAAACTCTAGGTGAGGATCATTGAAGGATTCTCCATGCAACACTTAACAAAGTATTTCCCATGAAGCAACACCTAATCAGTAATTCTGGGCAACATTGAATAAATTTCTGCCATTATATGGACTGTCCTACCCTTCATAGCTGCAGTAAGAAGGGTCAAATTCAAATATGGGAATATTTCTCTATAAAACAATCATTTTTTGGAAAGGAATGGAGGTTGGACAACAATAAAAATATGCTTCTAGGGAATTTCCTCACCTAATATCAAGGTTTGAAATTAACATACTTTTTTTCGCTACTCATTCATGCACATATTTGTTGATTTAGGGTTATTTTAGATTTTAAAGAAGAGCTTACACAAAATGCATTTAACACACAATTACAACCTATCTAGATCTCTGGTAAAAAGATTAGTATCGTTGCAATGTACAATGTATCCCCGTCCTGAAAAATAAATGAGAAGTAATATAGTGAATTCCCATATATAATATATATCCACTTATATACAACCAAAACATAATGTGTTGTAGATGTTTAGAACATCAGAATTTCCTCACTTTTCCTCTCTTATTTTTTTCCAAGGTTTAAACTTAAATTTTGATTCACAAACACAAACATACAAGACTAACACACCCTTCAATCCAATTCTTCATTTTCTTCATCATCTGAAAATATAGAAGCCATTTTCATGGCTAGCCTGCCAGCCATTTCCTTTCTAGGGGTTCTGGCATCAATCTCAAGTTTTCATGCATGTGTGCCATTTCATGCATCAACTATTCTAAGTCATCAAAGGCTGTTCCCTTCTTTCCCTAATTTCAGAATCTTCTACACTATGTTCATCTATTTCTTCCAGTTCACCTTGTTCTGTGACCCCTGAAATCAATGAAGTCATTGCTTCTGAATGATTCCCATCATGTATAGACAACACATGAGTTTGAGACACTGACCCATTTTTTTTAAGAATTGAAGCACATACATTCTACTCTTGGGTTTCAAAATTGCTAGGCTACTCAAAAGGTACATTCTGAAACTTGTGTATATTTTCTCTTTCATATGTTATATGAATATCTTGTGTACCATTATTAACAACTACCCAAGGATCCTCTACCCCATCCTAAGGTTCAATCGAGCCATTAGATAATAGCTCATATTCAATTTCATATTTAGAATCATCATCATAAGACTCCTGTTTCTTTGGTGATATAGGCATGCCAGTGGATTTTCTTTGTGACTTTATTACAATGCTAGGACACATATGAGCAGTAAGAGCTTCCTGAATGTGATTTATTCCTTGTGAATCCCCATTGTTTGGAAAGCATTTATCAAATCCATCATTGATTGCACACGCTTCAATATATTTGATGTTATTTTGATTGCACCATTCAATACAAGACCTATGTATCTCCTTTGAAGTCTCATCATCCTCATTCAACAAGATGCAACCTTCACTTCGATCAATACCATAGTCCAGAAAATATGGGTGAGGATCGTTGGAGGATTCTCCATGCAACACTTGACAAAGTATTTCCCATGAAGCAACATCTAATCAGTAATTCTGGGAAACATTGAATCAATTTATGCCATTATCTGGGCTGTCCTACCCTTCATATCTATAGTAAGAAGGGTCAAAATCAAATATGGGCAAATTACTCTATAAAACAAGCATTTTTGGGAAAGGAATGAAGGATGGAAAACAATAAAAATATGCTTCTAGGGAATTGCCTCACCTAATATCAAGGTGTGAAATTAACATACTTTTGTTTTTGTTACTGATTCATGCACATATTTGTTGATATAGGGTTTTTTTAGCCTTTAAAGAAGAGATTACACAAAATGCATTTAACACACAATTACAACCTCTCCAGATCTCTGGTAAAAATATCAATATCATTGCAATGTATCCCTATTTTGACAAAATAAATGAGAAGCAATACCATGAATTCCCATATATAATATATCCACTTATTTACAACCAAAACATAATGTGTCATAGATGTTTAGAACATCAATATTTCCTCACTTTTCCTCTCTCATTTTTTTCCAAGGTTTAAACTGAAATTTTGATTCACAAACACAAACATACAAGACTAACACACCCTTCAATCCAAATCTTCATTTTCTTCATCATCTGAAAATATAGAAGCCATTTTCATGGCTAGCCTACAATCCATCTCCTTTCTAATGGGGTATGGCATCAATCTCAATTTTTCATGCATGCATTCCATTTGATGCCTCAATTTTTCTAAGTCATCAAAGGCATGTTCCCTCCTTTCCCTAGTTTCAGAGTCTTCTACACTATGTTTATCTCTTTCTTCCAATTCACCTTGTTCTATGACGTCTGAAATCAATGAATTCATTGCTTTTGAATGATTCCCATCATGTATAGACAACACATGAGTTTGAGACACTAACCCATTCCTTTGAAGAATTGAAGCACACACATTCTGCTTTTGGGATTGAGTGTTGCTAGGATGCTCAACAAGTACATTATGAGACTCATGTATATTTTCTCTTTTATATATTATATGAATATATTGTGTACCATTATTAACAACTACCCAAGGATCCTCTACCCCATCCCAAGGTTCAACTGAGCCATTGGATAATAGCTCATATTCAATTTCATATTCAGAATCATCATCATAAAACTCCTGTTTCTTTGGTGATACAAGCATGCCACTGGATTTTCTTTGTGACTTTATTTCCATTCCAGGACACATATGAGCAGTAAGAGCTTCCCGAATTTGATTTATTCTTTGTGAATCCCCATTGTTTGGGAAGCATTTATCAATTCCATCATTGATTGCACACACTTCAATATATTTGATCTTATTTTGATTGTGCCATTCAATACAAAACCTGTATATCTCGTGTGAAGTCTCATCATCCTCATTCAAAAATATACAACCTTCACTTCAATCAATACCATAATCCCAAAACTATGGGCGAGGATCACTAGATGATTCTCCACACAACACTTTGACAAAGTATTTCTTATGAAGCAACACCTAATAAGTAATTCTAGGCAATATTGAATCAATTTCAACCATTATCTGGACTATCCTACCCTAACAGGAGTAAGAAGGGTCAAAATAAAATATGGGTAGATTGATATATACAACAAGAATTTTTGGGAAAGTAATGAAGGTTGGACCATAATAAACTATCATTTACAGATAGACACTTTTAGGAATTTATACATTATTATGGTAGAATTAAAAATTGTTAACAGGTGAATCAATTGATCATTGGAAATGATGTAGTGTCCATCTAGAAGCAACTTCTAGGGCCCCTTAAGAGTTTGAAGCTAATTTCAAGTAATGTCAAATACTTTGACAATTCAATTGGAAGAATATTTGGTTTACTGACAAGCAAACATTTGCAGATTTTGGTACCCAATCGGATTGGGATTTTCCCATCGTATCTCAGTCAATAGTTAAGTTACTTAGAACATTAATTTTATATATCTCAGAACTTATAATTTATATATCTCAATGTGATTTTCTATTTTCACCCTTGCATGCAACATAAGTCATGAAGCTTGCATACTTGGTGTCTAGTTCTGTTTATATTTACATTGCTATGCACGAAGATGTTTTTTAGATGAATTTTCAATTGTTACTAGTCGAAGGGATTTACCAAGTCCAAGTATGACTACTTTGATCTATTTGATGATTATTCAAAGGAATGGGGAATATCCTTACCAAAATTTATCATGACCAGACTGGTTACGAATCCTGTCGACCCCAAAAACTGGAAATGAACTATAAAGTAAAAACACTGAAGAAAAAAACTAGTCGAATAGGAAATTTATAAAATATTTATATTTTTATTAAATATATATATTCATGTACATCCATGCAAATCTAAACCATTAAATATGAAATGCTTGCATATAGATAGCAAGGGTTTAATATTATATTTAGGATTTTAGGTTTTCTTTTCATTTTTAAGTGGATTTGATGGGCCCATAGGTACCCGTACAGAGCCAACATGTTCAATCCAGAAAGAATTGTTCCATGTGGAGCCACTCATTTTAGGTTTGATGGGCCAGTTCTATCCAGAAACCCCTCAGAACTGATCCAACAAGCATTTCAACTAGTTCCATTCCCAATATGATAACACTAATTTTTATAGAGATCTCAAGTAAGACTAATACCAACCATGTAAAACCTTTAAGGACCTCAGTTGACTGAGAAGGGTTTCCCTTTCAATACAAACCCAATTGTTGCTTGCTATACATAAAATAGTTCAAGCTCAAATTCCATGTTAAAAAATATTATCAGGAAAAATAGGGTCTTGGTTTTAGGATATAGAAATATATCTTCATTCCCCTAAATAAATTAGAACAGAACATAGCATGAAAAACCATCATATAAATATTGAAAGGATCCCACAAGTACCTGGAGAATTTTTGCTACCCATTCACGATAAAATTCTCTATGCCTAGTAGTTCCAGGAAGAGGCTCTCCTTCTTCTTCTTGATCTTACTTTTCTCCTTCTTCCCCACTGCCCTTATCTGGTAAAAGAATGAATGTGAAATCTCCCATTTGATGCAGTTTCTTAAATTCCTCCAAGCACGCTGCCTACAAAAGGAGCACAAACTAGTAAGACAATGTAAATCTATCAAAGTGTTGCAAGATCTGAAATGGAAAAAAAAAACATGTTGGTAAAAGTGACATACTTGTTGTGCTAAGAGAATTGAATTGCAAAAAGGCCCTTCTTGCAATGTCCAAGAGCTTGACAATTCAATAGGAGAAGTTTTTTCTTTTGGGCTTGGTAAAACTGAATAATCTTGTGAACTTGGTTTTAGCTATATTTTTAAGTCTAGGATAAGTGCTCAATACCGTTATGTGTGTAGGTTAATAGTGTATGGATTCCCTGTCATGTTGTTGTAGTCAAGGCCCTCTGTCATTATCCTCTTATTGAGTTCTCGTCAGAGGAAGAGGCCAATGCCATTTCAAAATTGAATCTAGTCTATTATGGTGCATATATGTACATGAAGCCAAAGTAAGGATGCAATATATCTTTCAAGGAAAAAATTCATGTTGTCATTGTTTGTTTTGATTGCACTGGAGCATTGGTATATGTGGAATTTTGTTTTACTAGTACTTACTTCCCACTACTTTCCAAACAATTCAGTAGCAATAACTGAGTTTCCAAAAGGTTCTCTACAGTATGCTATTTTTTCATCTTTCAAGCATTGCTCAGTTCTTTGTATGCATATGCATTTGCAATGCTTCTGTGTGTATATGGTTTAACTTGATTGGTTTGTCTGTACTCCAAATATTTTTTCTAGATAAGAATAACTTTTGGTAGTGGGGTCTATCTACTATTTCTTTTGATTTTTAAGTAATTCAATCAAGTAATTTTATTTGGTTTAAATAGTCATTAATCTATTTGATAGGATCAAGGATTGAGAGTATTACTATATTTGTTATTTTTGCAAAAAACCTTAGTGTTAAAGACCCAAAGTTCTTTTGGAAGTGGTCCTTTTGCAGCTGTTGAAGTAACACTTAACAAATCATTATTTTTTCGTAAACCTTCCTCAATCAATTAATTATATTTGGTTAAAATAATGTTTTTCACAGGGTCAAGGCTTGAGAGCATCACTAAGGTAGTTAATTCTGAAAAATACCTTAGCATTAATACCCCAATATTCTTTTGAAAGTGTTCCTTTCGCAGCCAATCAAGTAACATCTAATGAACCATTGGTTCTACAAAAACTTGCTTTCTTTGCTTTTATGCGGGTCATTTTTGTGCACATTTATTGACTATTAAGTGAGATTGTGTGTATGCGATGATAAATAACAATATAAGTGTTTAGCATATCCTGAACAGTTAAATATGAGTTGTTGAACTCAAGATACAATGGTAGTACGATTAAGAAACATTATATATTGAATTCTAGGAAGTCACCAGTTGAATGCATAGTTTTCTATTCTGAATATTTTAAAATGTTTTAAATCTTGTTCATTTTTACAATTCAATCATTTGCAATGTTCACTGCTATTGTAATGCTTCAGGAAGGGTTTTGATGTTGAAAGGAGAGCTCTTCTTGAGGAAATCAACAATGGTCATAATAAATTTATGCTAAAGATGCCACAAAATGTATCTTGTTTAGGCTAAAGATGCCAGGTATGATGGTTATTTATACTGCCAAATTCATTGTGGATTAGCTCGTGGCTATCCATTTTGAAGTCATTCCATACAGGTTGGGAAGACCAAATCGATAATTGAACATTGGCATCTACCCCAACTTCTCTAGTGATGTGACCATTGAACCTATGACCTGTTGAAATTTCCATCGAGAATTGACAAAATATCATATCACTTTTAATATTTTTTTTGTATTCCTTTGAAGGTTTGTTTTGCATGAAGAGCTTTGGTAAAGGTGAGATGTTTTTCACAGTATATAAAGAGATTGATTTTAGTTGTTGTGGGATAAATAAAGGAAATTAAATTTAAATAAAATATATTTGGAGGAACTAGTAACTATATCTTTTAATTTCCAATATATTTTAAGTTAAATACTTAAGATATTAGAGTACAACATTTGAGCATGTTAAGCAGTATATGAGCCAAACGAAAATGCAGATTGCTTTGCTTTCTGATACAATATGGAGTTCTTATAGGTCCTTTAATCATCTAAGCTGCCACTAGCAACCCCACTGGGTTAAGGGACTTGCATCCTCTCTATGTTTAACAACAACTGAAAATATCCAATGATGGTATCAATATTAAATAGTTTTTTGAGAAGGAAACATGAAATGAATCCCTATGATATTGTCATTTGATGTTTTCCTATTTGTATAAGATATTTCAAAAAATGGCATAGTTTTATGTTTAAGAATATAGGTTGTTGTTGTAAACAACGATTCTTCAAATGTTTGGATTGATTATCATGAATATATGAACTTGATTTTGGGTGGAATGAATGATTATGATGAGATCATCTCTTTAGGAATGCTTGTGCTTACTTCATCGAGTTATTTGGTGACCACAATCCATAATAGTTAAATATTTTCATGAGTGATAAATTCTTATATTAGCTTTGGCAAAAGTCTACAATGTTAAGATGCTAGATGTATCTTCACGTCTCTCAAATTCAACAATGTGTTTTTATTTCATTTTTGAAACTGTCTCATACTATTACTTTGTTTCATAGAAACTAAATAGATTAATTTTTTCTTATAAAAAATTATATAGACTACATGTCCCTACAAAGGAAAGGAGTTCTAGTGTATTGATTCCTTGGTAAAATGAACCGATGTTTCCTATCACTTGCTTGGGAATATTTGTTAATCTGAGTATTACCTAGGTCAGCTATCATGTCTGGGTGGAAATTGGAATGTACTTTGATTCTCATATCAACATACTAGCTCTTAGCTATGAGATAGTCTGTAATGACATATGGAATGTTATGTAATACTACATATTGAAGGGAAAAAAGGAAGAATGCTTTTACTTACTCAATTAGGTTAACCCATCATGTTATGTTTTGTTGGAATATAATCCGTTAGGATTTTATGTTAGTGTAAATAATAGGAAGATGAAAAGAGTCTCGGATGTGTGATCCCAAGAGTCATTGTAAATGTATAAATAAATGCTTTGGCTATGAAATAAATTGAATCGGGAGTTATTTACCTAACAGTGGTATCAAAGCACCACCTTCCATAAATCCTTCCTGCATGCCTGCCAGTCTGTCTGCCATAATTCCTGGTTGCATTTCAGACCTCCATTCTGCCCCATCTGTCTGTATTTGCATGCGTTTTCCTACAGCCTGGGTGCCAATAATTCCGTGCATCTCTCCACGCAGCATGTATCATTAGTCTTCTATATACCTAACCCTAATTTTGCATCAACGCTTCATTTTCTCATTTGAGAGTTACCACTCTGCTGCAACTCAATTTTTCTCATAGCCCCATTGCGCTGCCTGCTGAGATACACTACACACATTTTGCAAACAGGACTCAGCTGATTGAGAATATCCAGACCTGAATTTTTCCATGCTTTTTGGTCCATCATAAGACTAAGCCTTGGAGAGCTTACGCCTGGGACGGTTTGGTGTATGAGAATAGCATTCATTTTCTGATCCCACAAAGAAGCTATCCCGTTCGTGACAAGGAGTACCAATCACGCTCTCTGCCCCATTTTCTGTCAATGATGATGAGTTTGAATGGTCTGGTTCTTGAATGGGTTGTATAAGCACTGAATTCAGCCATGCACAATAGGCTGAGATATTCTCCACACCTGCATTGAGAAGACCTTGACCTTCTATCTCCACCCATAGCCCGGTTGTCATAGAAGACATGTGTTTTTTATTCAAATTTGGGTAGAATCCAGATGGTATGAGATGCGATTTCGCTGGAGATCGGAATTTGTGTTGTTTGCTGTGATTGCGTTGAAGGCTGAAGTCACGTTGAAGGCTATGTTGAAGGCTGCGTTGTAGGCTGTCTGCGTTGAAGGCTGAAGATGTCTACGTTGAAGGATTTCTGCATTGAAGACTGCGTGAATACTGTTCTCTTCAACTGCGTAAAGACTCGCACCATTGCTCAGCCATGTGAAGGCACTCTTTTGAAGGAACACTTAGTCAATCACATGGAGGAATATACATTTTGAAGATTGTGTTGACAAGAAGCTTGATTGAAGCTGCGTGAAGGTAAAAAGTTGTTGACTGCATAAAACCTAATTTTTACCCTAATTTATGCCCTATCTTGTGCGTGGAGTCTTTCTGGAAATGTCTGAAAATATTTTCATATTTATGAATGGTGTGGCTGCTGTATGAGCCTGAGCTTGTTGTATGAGTTATGATTGTTGCATAAAGTAAACTTTGCTCTGAAGATAATCATAATCCTTATTGAAGACCAAAGCTTTTACTCAGTCACATGAAGGTTGCGTGTATATGCTCGGTTACACACTGCGTTGAGCTATGGTGCCTCCACGCAGGACAAAAACCTAATTTAATCTACTGTTTGGATTTTCCGTCATTTGTGGCTTGATGTGATAAATTTGGCCGTTCCACTACTACCCATTACCTTTTTCTTTAATCTTTAATTAATCCTGCCCTTGTCTTACGTTACAGCCACTGATTGCCATTTCGGAGGGATTCTTCTACATAAATATAACATCTCTGGTGGGGTGAGAGAGGTGTATTGGGAAGAATTGATTCTTTTGAGTGTGAAATGGTATTTTCTATGTGAGAGAACCGGTTTTAAGATCTGGATTAAATTTTTAACTCTTGAGAGTATAACAGGCACAAAAGGATATAGACAAATTCCTGACTATTTTGTTTACGGGCAATGCAGCTTGCTTTCTCTATATAGTAGGCTTGCTTGTGGTATCAAAAATGTTTAAATAGTATTATCCACAGTCTTTGTTATTTTTGTCAGATAAATAATGTATGCTGCGAGACTGATATATTGAAGTAGTGATATTGAAGAAGTAGTTGGTATAGCAGAGACTTAGACCTGCTTCTTTCACTATTGTTGCTGGTACATAAACTCAGATACGTTGAATGCTAGTGCAATTGGAGTATCGTTGAGTACTGTGTAAAGATTATGAAGAGCTGCATTGATTTCTGATACTGATACATTGTTGTAAAGCTTGAGGAAGGTGGCAGAGACTTAGACCTGCACCTTTACTCTTTCTTCTTTTCTCCTATTGTTTTAGTTACAGATTTATCACAGAAGATGCATTCTGGAGAATCACTTTGCTTTGCTCAAAAAGCAAAGAACCACATCAAAGACCAATCCAATGATCATCCCAAAGGAGAAAGCAGCAAGAGAGGTAGAGGAAGAAGAAACTTCATAGGTAGAGGAGGCAGAAACAACTCCAGCAAAAGACTAGATTTGCAATGCAAGCGTTGTGGAAAGACTGGACACACATCAGATCAGTGTTGGGCTTCGTGGGACTCCATCAAAGACAAACATAAACAGAATAAAGATGACAATAAAAACCAAGATGCTAGTAAACCTTCTGATTCTGCTCATTGTATTGTTGCACATTGTAATCTTGGTATTAATGAAATGACTTCACTTTCATCTTACATAGAATATTGGATACTTGATGCTGGTGCAACATCACACATGACTTTCAGAAAATATTGTTTTGAAGAACTTAATGAAATAATAAATGGCATAGTTTACTTTGCAGATAAGTCAAGTCTTAAACCAAAGGGAATGGGCACCATTTGATTGAAGATGCATGGATTCCCTGATTTCTTGTTGAAGAACGTTCTTTATCTTCCAGAGTTGCAGAGAAGCCTGCTGTCCTTGGTGGAGATTCAAAAGCAAGGCCATTCCATCCACATGTTTGATGGAATCATAGAAATAAGAAAGTCCTCTGACAACCAAGTCATCATGACTGGATACGAAGATGGGAAGCTGTTGAAGCTAAAGGGTTCATCTACAAGAGTTCAGAACTATGCCTACCTCTCTCAGCATGGAGAAGGTAATTTGTCATCAAGTTTATTGTGGCATGCAAGATTTGGTCATTTGAATTATAACAGTCTTCATTTGTTGAGAAAGAATGGTGTATTTGGTTTTCCCACCATTCCCAAAGAGAAGAACAAATTTGATGCATGTATATTAGGGAAACACAGTAAGCTGCCATTCCATGAATCTAATTTCAGAGCAAGTAGGAAATTAGAATTAGTGCATTCTGATTTATGTGGCCCAATGCCAACTCCTTCTGCTCATGGGAATAAGTATTTTATGACCTTTGTTGATTACTACTCAAGAATGTGCTGGATTTACTGTTTAAAGACAAAAGAAGAAGCATTTCTAACATTCAAAGACTTTCATGCATTGATAGAAAAACAAGCACAATCAAAAATTGGTACACTTCGTACTGATAATGGGAAAGAATACACTTCAAATGATTTTTAAGATTATCTTCGTCAACATGGAATTGCACATCAAACTACCGTTCCCTACAATCCTCAACAAAATGGTGTAGCAGAAAGAATGAACAGAACCATAATGAATATGTTTTGCTCAATGATGTTTTTTGAGAATGTAAAACTAATGTTTTGGGGTGATGTAGTGAAATGTGCAGCCTATTTAAGAAACAGAAGTCCCTCAAATGCTCTTGATAACAAGTCTCCACATGAAATGTGGTTTGGCTATCTCCCTTCAGTCAGGCATCTCAGAGTTTTTGGTTCCACTTGTTATGCCTTGATTCCCAAGGAGCAAAGAAACAAGCTTGGTGCTTGAAGTAGAAAATGTATTTTCCTGGGGTACGAAGAATACTCCAAGGCATACTGTCTGTATGATGAGGTAAACAAGAAGTTTGTTATTTCCAAAGATGTCATTTTTCTTGAAACTAATAAAAATGACCAGTCCATTGAGAGACAGCTTGATCATTTGGAAAAATATCCTCATCCAAAGAAATATTCTGAAAAATGAATATGAAATTCCAAACCTTGAAGGGGGGGTTCCTATTCTGGATCAACCTTTGGAATTTCCATATGAAGCACCAACTCTCCCGCATGAAGAAGTTCCTGCTTCACCTGAACAAGAGGTTCAACTGGATGATGTGATTGAGAGAATTGGAAGAATCTCAATCAATGATGAAGCAACACCATCTCATCAACCAAGACCATCATGAAAGATTCCTAAATGGGCCACAAAGATACTTGAAAGTGTCCATCTGGATGAAGTTGGAAAGACGGGAACGAGAAGTTCAAAAAGACATGAAGATGGAGGAGAAGTAGATAATTCAGGTGATGACATGGATGTATCATTTGATTGTGAATTTAATTTATCTGCTAACTTTGAACCAACTTCCTTTGAAGAAGCTTCTACTCGAGTTGACTGGAAAGAAGCTATGCAGAATGAGTATGATGCACTCATGAAGAATGGAACTTGGAAGCTAGTTGACCCTCCAGTTGGAACCAAACCAATTGGATGCAAGTGGGTGTACAAGAAAAAATACAGATCAGATGGCTCACTTGACAAGCACAAAGCGAGGCTTGTAGCAAAAGGCTATGCATAGAAGGAAGGAATTGACTATGAAGAAATGTTCTCTCCTACAGCAAAATGGGCTACCATCTGTACCTTACTCTCTTTAGCTGCTCAGAATGGGTGGAAAGTTCATCAGATGGATGTGAAGACTGCTTTCTTGAATGAAGACTTGAAAGAGAATGTCTTCATGTCTCAGCCAGAAGGCTTTGTTGTGAAAGGAAAAGAACAAAAGGTATGCAAGCTTTTCAAATCCTCGTATGGCCTAAAACAAGTGCCTCGCACATGGTATGAAAAATTAACCGAGCATCTTTTGAAGTTAAATTTCGAACATTTTGATCTTGATGATGCAACACTATTTATAAATAAAGTTGGAAGATCTGTTGTGTATGTTTTGGTGTATGTAGATGACCTTTTGATGACAGGGAACAATGAGAGCTATATAGCATCCATAAAGAAAGATTTGAAAAAAATATTTGAAATGAAAGATATGGGACATGTCCACTATTACTTAGGAATTGAAGTCACTCAACATCCTAAGTACATATTCCTATCTCAGAAAAATATGTTGAGAACTACTAAACAAATTTTGCATGACAGAATGCAACCCTATCTCTACTCCAATGGAACAGAAAATGAAGCTCACATCAAGCGAAGGAAAATAATTTGAGGA
>LPNX010856661.1:427649-446304 GCA_001517045.1 Pseudotsuga menziesii
TGTTTTACCTATTTGTCCTAATCTTTAGCACAAGATATCTTGTTTTACTTATTGTCCTTGAATCTTGAGCACAAGTTACAAATAAAAGCATATATTTCCATCTCAGAAACATGAGTGTCTCAAAGCAAATGATAAAACTCCATTTATCAGCATTGCCAGAGCAGTCTTAGAAGGGGTGCATCCAAACTCTATACCCATTTCGAATAAGCTATAATTGAAACTTGGATGGTGTTTGAGAGTTATCAAAGAATAAAACACCATGGTTGTTAATCTAGTTATCGTTGATGAAAAAATCTTGTGGGTTTGTTTATCTTCTGGGATTTATTTCTACTGCAATTCAATTTCATTGAATAAATCTAATTTATGGTTTTTTTCTCATGTACAACTAGGAGAAAACTACAAAAACGAAACGAAGATTGAGTTTTAGGAAAATATTGGTGCAACACACACTATTGAGCACCATTGTGGAAATTGAGAAATTATCCTCAAGTAAAGATAAAGATGAAACACCTGGATTTGTTTGTGATCATAACAAATAGATAATTCATGCAAGCATGGAAAATACTTCTCTCTCATCTTTTATGGATAAACCATTTGAGTTTACATAAAATATAGTGACATCTAAAGCCACAAAAACACATGCAACCGCAGATAGAATCATATAAGTTTATGTAGTGATTGATATCCAAGCAACTATCAGGGCCTATTTGGTATTTATACTACCACTTTTACGATCTAAATATTCTCCTTTCATGAGTTTTCAATATTTTTGTAATTGAGCTTCTTCCCTTTTATCTGTGAGAACACAATTATCTAAACTAATGAGATTCCTTTTCTTTTATGTACTACATTTTCTGTTATAGGATTAATGACAATAGGATAACTATATTGTAAACATTTATGTGTTTTAAGGAAATTTTGGCAAGGCTTGAGCTAGAAAATTGGGATTTTTAATTTTTTTGCAGGCCTACAGAGAACTCTGTCACCTTAAATGTATAATGAGTTTACAATCCCATGTTCGGGGACACTTAGTCAGAAAGAAAGCTACATGAACTTTGCGTTGTGTACGAGCAATTGTTATACTGCAAGCATTGGTTCGTGCTCATCGAGTTCGATCATCAGAAGAAGGATTGGCTATATGAGAGAAGATTGAATACATACGGTGACAGAATGATTCAAAAGGAAGTGGCTTGGTAATGATATATAACCATTGTGTTTTGACTTGAACTAAAAAAATGATATGCATCAGCTTGCATATGAATTTAAAACATGTAAAGAATGTTGTATCCATTCTTATTCAATGTTTGACATATTCTTTTGGATGATTTCAGGAGAGAAATTTAATTCAAATGATTCAATGAACAATGATACTTTTCAGTCAAAGAAACTGTTTGAAATGGATTTTCTAATCAGGTAAAACCTGGAACTTGAGTGTCTGAACAAATACGTTCCAATTTTAGCAAACCATGAAGCCCAACATGCATAAAAGTGCTAATGCATAGCAATGATATTTAATTCTACACCTTTCTTTGTATTTTTGAAGCTTTTAAGAATTGTACCAAAGATATATTCTCTATGTATGGAGTATGATCTAGACCATTGCAATTCTGGATGGAAATTGTTGGAATGTTGGATGGATACTTCTCCTTGGGAATCTAGTTTGTCACTTCAGTAAAATAATACTGCAAAGTGCTTAAATAAAAGTGAGCATGCTAACATCCTAGAAGCTAGATCTGAAAATCCTAGGCAAATGTGTTAATAGAGGAGTCAAATTCAATGTTAGGTCTTGTTCTTGATCAGCCTGAGGTTGAATCCGAGAAACCAACTTCCAACATGACAGGGGGATCTGATTCAACATCAACATCAGATTATGCTTCAGATCAGGTTCATAGCATACAGAAGTTGTCGATTTCAGTATTGGATTCTCTTCTAGATTGGCTAAGCGAACAATTGAATTAAGTGTCAACTTTGGTTTTTGTTGAAACTGTGAATTCCAATTGTAGTTCAAGGAAGGGATCAATGCTAATATCTGATTGTATTCCAACAACTTATTTGGATTCAAGAAAGAATGAACAAAGCAATGATAAGGGATATGATATCTTGTAAAAGATTCAATCTTCAAATTATGATTATGTTTCTAATGAGTCAAGCATCCCTCTCAGAAATATGTTATGTCCAACACTGGAGTCTGTTCCCAGTGAGTCTAACACTGAACTTGATAATTCTAAGCTTACCTTAATAAAAATAACAAATTCAACAATGGATTCTCTTTCTAATCATCCCAAGATTGAAGGAGAGAACTGCATTTGTGATTCAAGAAAAACATCAATCTCCACTTTTTATTCCATTTCATGTCATATTAAACGTCTAAATGAAAATTCCATGCATTTGAGAGGGGTGCCAGATTCAACGTTGGATTATGTTTCAGAGAAGAAGAGCATGGAGACAAGAGATGAATTGATTTCAACAATGAATTCTTTGGATCAGTCAAAAAATGAAGATGAGAATTTATATTGTAACTTGAGCAAGGGTTCTAACACAACCAAGGATTCTATTTCTGGTCAGCATGGTGTTGAAGATGAGAACTCTCAATCTAACTTGAGTGTTATTTCAAATACAGTACCGAATTATGTACTGGTTTAGATTGAGGATAGCATTGAAATCCCCAAGACTTTGAATGTAACATTCGGTTCTATATCAGATCAGGTTGATGCTAAAAATATACACATAGATTTAGAGAGATGCTAACTTTGGATATGGATCCTGTCTCCAATCAGCCTAAAGTTGAAGTTGATATTTCTATGTCTACATTGAGCTCTATTGTAGATTTTGTTTCGGTTCAACGAGTAATGCATTAAACACAAACTTGGATTCTTCGTTAGATCAACTTCATCCTCAGGTCGAAGCTAAGAATGGTAATTGTAAGCTAGAGAAGGGTTTGAATGCTGCATTTGATTCTACGCCAGTGTAGCTTGAAGCTGAGAAATCCACAAATAGCTTTAGAAAGATGCTAACTTTGGGTATGGATTCTGTCTCAAATCAGCTTGAAGTCGAAGTTGAGAATAATAATTATACATTGAGGTTAGTTGAGGATTCTGTTTCAGCTCATCAAGGAAATGCATCGAGCTCAAACTTGGATTATGCTTCATTTCAACTTCAATGTCGAGTTGAAGCTGCGAATGGTAATTGACATAGTTTGGATAAGTTATCAAATACAACATTTGATTATGTTCCTTCTATTCAGGGAACATCCCCAATTCATCAGTAAAAAATAAGTTCACTTGAAAGAAACAAGCCCGAAAATGCTTCATCACAAAAAAGCACCAGTGATGACTCTATTCCCACTAAACATAAACAGCTCGAGTCACATGTCAAAATTAGTTTTGAAAGTCCTTCCATTTCTATAAGATGAAGTTCATTTGGCTCTAGGAAAGATGGTCATTCAGAAAATGATTCACAAGGAATCCCATCTCTTCCCAACTACATGGCTTCCACTGTTTCATCCAAAGACAAATCCCGGGCTGTTAATTCTCAAGAATCAAGACCAGATGTCCAGGAGTACAGTATTGGAAGGATAAGAAACTCGTTTCCAGCTTCTAATGGGAATAAACATACTGGGTCTCCACACTTGAGTAAAGGTTTAGATGTTCAACAATCCTAGTTAGGAGCCAAGGGAAAGGGAAGATTCTATTAAAGTTGATAGTACACTACATGTATTTCTTATTTCTTCCATAAAGGTTATTAAATCTCAATCTTGAATTCCAGAATAATCTTTGTTGAATGCCATGAATTTTTTTAACTGCTTAGCGATGAGGACCTAGTACTAGGGTAAGTAGAAAGGGTGAAGGGAATTAATAGTATATATGTCTATATTTTTTGTTCAAAATGTAATTTTGTTGGGCTCTTCAATTATGACTATTGACCCTTTGACATAAACTAAGATTAAATGCATGGAAATGAGATTCTCTTATGATTTTTTAAGTCTATATCTTAACTTTATTGGAAAATAATGAATATTATTTCTAGATGCATTGTCCACTGTTTCCTAATTTTTTTCCAAGTCAAAAAGTTGGGATCCCAGCCAGAAAGGGACACGAATGGACATGCCAGATAGGGAAAATTGTACATATCTCTCAGGAATTTGTTTATCATAAATACTAATTACTGATAAGTTGTAATAGTAATAATTATGCAGTTTGTATATTGCTATCTATCACACATTTTTTTATTGTGATATTTTGCACTCATTTATTTAATAGTTTGTTGCAATATACTTATTATTTAGTTTTCTACAAATATCAATATTGTCATATTCTGCTGCAAATGTTAATGTTTACTTTTTTTGTTTTATTATCTCAGCAGGCATTCCAATTTTGGTTCAAAATATGATCTTCATTTTATATACGGATTTTAATTTGTCTAGTTGGAGCATATGATCATATGTATACCAATGATTCTATGCAATGGCTAGTTGATATTGACTTGCTTGAAATGATTGTAGAAAAGTTCAGTTCACTTGTAAGTATGTTGGATGAGTGTAGTTGCTCTTGGATTCTTAGGTCCTTCCTTCAGAAGGAAACAAGTGTATATGTTCTAGGAACTATATCACTGGAGCCTTTAGTGTGTATAGATGGATTATAGTGATGTGCTTAATAGTCCCATTAATTATTTTTGGCTTCCAGTAGACAATAACTGAATCATTCTTTCTTTCTTTCCAGTCATTCAAATCTCAGATTCTCTATTATATTTGTGATTTAGTTTATTGTTAATATAATTTTTGGGTTAAGAGAGTCAACTATGTTCACTAATTTAGTTTGTTGGCTATATTACAAAACAAAATTCCCCTGAAGTACATACTGATGCTGCATAAACTCTTTGTAAAATAACACGTTTATCTCTTTCTACCCTGGCTTCAAATATTTCAAGCCCAAGGTTTAAAGTGCAACACATGCTTTTGTATGTAAAAATTGTCATTTTTTAAGTCTGTAACTATGTTGACCCAATTCCAGACTTAATAACTTGATAATCATTATTTTGTATGCTTGAATGATGCAAAATTTGTTTGAATTATATCATCATTGTCAAGCAATAACAACTTCTTAAAGGGTCACTAGTGGAAAATGAGAGATTAGTGAAAAAACAAGATGACCAAACTACGCATATCAATGACCACTTTTGGTTTGGTGATTATTGGTGGCTAATTTACGGTCTTTTATTATGTGACCAAAATTGGTCATTTTTATTTTGGTGATTTATAGCTTGTCAGTTGGTCATTAATTTGGTCATA
Organism: Pseudotsuga menziesii; assembly: GCA_001517045.1. Taxonomy (NCBI): domain Eukaryota; kingdom Viridiplantae; phylum Streptophyta; class Pinopsida; order Pinales; family Pinaceae; genus Pseudotsuga; species Pseudotsuga menziesii. Next base: position 432,937 of record LPNX010856661.1, read on the forward strand.
TATTTGAATCAATGACCAAATATATGACCACATTTATGACCAAATTAATGACCACATGACAAACTAGAATATGACCAAATTTGGTCGCGTAATAAAAGACCGTAAATTAGCCACCAAAACTATTTTTGGTCATTGATATGCGAATTTTGGTCATTTATATCTCATTGTTTGGACACGTATCTCTCAATTTTTGGTCATTTTATATGCGGATTTTGGTCATTAATCTCATTTATTGGTCACTAATTTAATCATTTTTAGTCGTTTTATGTGTGGTTATTATAGTTTAGTAGTTTTAATGGTGTCCATTATTAATCAATATAACTTTTTAATATGATATTATGTTTAAATTAAAAAAAAGAATCATACATTACTTATCATCATCTAATACACATGGGAATTATGCAACGTCACATTAATTAGTTAATTAGAACACTTATAAATAATATAAAGTACAACCATATAAGTTTTAAATAGCACAAATTATATTATATGAAATGTCAATTATTACAATAAATATGAGTTTTCTCAAAAACTATCTCCATATAACTTTACATGAAAATCATCTAGTACATCAATGACTTCTAAAAATATTACAATGGCTAAACCATCCCACTTGTACTTGGATGCTAAGTCATACTTAGATCCTACAGTAGCTTCAAAACCATACTTAGTATCTTGAAACCCTCCACGATAGGATCTTCATACTCAATGGAAAATCCTCAACAACAGGCTCTTCATACTCAATGGCCCACTTTTCGAGCTTTCTATCTGCGCACGTGCTTTTGTATCCGCACTACACGTCTTTCTGAGCTTTTTGAGCTTCCGAGCTTTATATATATGCACATGCTTCTATATCCACACTGCAATAGCCTCCCTCCTCATGTTGTTATAAATCTCTTGTGAGCAAGGTTACCTACAAATAACACATGCTAAGCAATAATTTTTGCTGCTTGCTAAAAAGAGAAAACAAATAACTGAAAAATGTACATAGTAATTTCACAAGATTTAACATGGAAAAAAGAAACAATTCCAACAAAAAACAAGTGTACTCAAAATGCATAAACATTTATATCCATCATACCTACAAATACATGAACATGAAATACCTCTCCATAAGGCTTGAAGATCAATGACAGCATTGCACAAAGAAAGAAATGATTTCCGAGCAATATATGAACAAACTTTGCACTGAATATTTTTTTCCAAATTTCCCAATACCTCAGTTCTTCTAACATCTGATTCAGCCATTTGAACTGCTTTGAGAAAAACCTTGGTTTTCCCTATCTGAATAGTAAAGGAAATTTTAGGTTGTTTTTATTAGCATTTTAACTGAATAAAAAAACCTTAGAACTTCCAGCTTCTTGGGGAAGCATATAAATCATGATCCCGAACTCATTAAATATTTGGATCTTGAGAACACCATTTGTCAAAACACGCTCATAATAATCTACATAGGCCATTACTTTGGTCCAATGAAACAAGTGACAAGCAACCTACGCTTGGCAAAGAACAGAGGAATTAGCTAATCAATAAATATGTAAATATATACACAAATACATAAAAATGTGTATGTCAGTAATGTTTTTGAATATAGGTGACAATGAGACAAGCCCCGCTAGGCGTATATTGAAATTTACCCACTCCTGCTAACCCCTAGTTAGTTTTCTTTTGAAGGATATGATCTCTCCAATGCTTTAAAATAAACATGAAACCTGTCTATTTTAAGAAGACCTAAGTTTCCAACTTTTCTCATAAACATTCTCTCGTTTCAACACTACCGATCAAAAAAATTATTTATTGTATTCCATGGTTTGCAAAATTTGATGATTTGTATTGTAATTTCCCTTTCTTAAATTTTATTAAATGACCATTTTTTTCACTTCTTCCCCAATTTTGACCTTAACTAGTTTTGATGTCTACACCTCCAAATTGGCCCAAATGTTCCCAAATTTTCTTTGAAGGTACATGAATGATATTAGAACTTAAATATGATGTTAATATATGTTGAAGGAACCATCAATTACTTTTGAAAACTTGTTTAATGTTATGTTCAAATTAGGATTCTTTACTAGCAAACTGGGGCTCCAATTCCCCCTGGGTAATTGTCGGAAATGGCTTCACAAATGATCCCAGAGTCACTCAAATTTATGAACAGAGGATGGGGATGTGTAAGGGACATTTTCAAAGTCTCATATGCATCATGTTTCAGTTTATATAGGCTTTTATGACTCTTTCCAAAACAAATCCCAAGTCACAATTTCAACCCTTGGGGAAAATGCACCAAATCTTCTCCCAATGCAATAAAAATGCGTAAAATGGATTCCAATGATTAAGTACTGAACTTGATACTTGAAATACACATTAATTAGATTCCATAAATCATACATTTATCAGATATACATTCCTCCATTTGAAATAATAAGCATTATAATATATCAAGATAGAGTGGAAATGGTCATTGTTTTCTCACTAAAAGTCAAATTGACATAAAAATATTGGGTATTTCGATTTGTAAATTTCTGAGAATGAATAATAGAGAACATTGAAATGATTACAATCATAAATGGAGAATGAAAGTGTTATATTTTTATCATTTAAGCAATAAGATCTTAGGATCTTATCTGAGAGAATAACATGCACAACAATAAACATAAGAGACAAGAGACACAAATAATTTTCCTCGGGGCAACCATAAAGGAGAAAACCCCGCAACTTCCTTAGAGATAGAATGAGAACCAATGGCAGTAATAAAACCCAAAAACATAAAGATGATCTCCAACGGCTTGTTCTCTCTCTCTCTCTCACTTGAGAGAGCTTCTCCTCTCTCACTCATGTACCCCAGTGAGTGATTGTATGTGTGATAAATAGAGAGGATCGCTCTCTATTTATATTATTTTTCTCACTTAATTTCCACTTCAACATTTTGTCACCACTTAACAATTACTTACTAGGGCCGACATCCATAGGAGAGTCTAATAACCCTAGTTCCCCACAACTGTGGGGACTTTGCCCTCCGATCAACAAGGAGGGCTAACCTTGACACAATTGTGGGGACTATTTCCCCAAATTACAATGGAGGGTTAACCTCAATGACTTTACATGACTTGTTTACATTATTTAATCTCTTGATCAGAACATCAGGGCATGACATGAATCAATTACATTATAGATACTTCCCAGAATAAACATCAAGGAACAATACATAAGATAGACAAGTGAATACATTTCAAAGTTAAAAATACATCAACACTCCCTCTTAACTAGGAAGGTATTCTCTTGACACAATTTATCAGCAAAATTATTCCTCTTTCTATCATCTGGATCATCATCAAGTCATCTTCATCATCAAGTCTGGATCATCACTGGATCATCATCAAAACTAGATCATCATCAAATTTGGATCATCAATGGATCATCATAAAAACTGGATCATCATCAAAGATGGATCATCACTGCTTCCGCTATCTCAATCAAATGGTGTTATCTCTTCACTCTTCTCATCATAGGAAGTTCTACATAACCAACCCTTTTTCATGCTAGTTGTAGGGCTAACCTCCATGTATGTCTTCATCTTCTTCAGCACTTATATCTGACCCAGTCAGAAAGGCCCGCCCAACACTTACATATGACCATGGGATGAACACATAAACCATGTCAGAAAGGCACACCCAGCACTCACATCTGACCATGGGATGAACACATCAACCATGTCAGAAAGGCCCAACACTTATATCTTACCATGGGATGAACACATCAACCATGTAAGAAGGTATCAACACTTATATCTTACCATGGGATTAACACATCAACCATGTAAGAAGGGCTCAACACTTATATCTGACTATGGGATGAACACATCAACCATATCAGAATGGCTCTACACTTATATCTGATCATGTGGAATGAACACATCCCACAGTCACATCAGAATAGTCCTCAGTCCCATACTGAAATTCTTGGTAACTGACTAGGTGCCTCCATTCTCCCAGAGAATGGCCTCTCAGCACTAAAGCTGAGCTTTAGTCCCAGACAAAAATTTTTGGTGACTGACGAGGTGCCTCCATTATCCAAGAGAATGGCCTCTCAGCACTTAAGCTGAGCTTCATTCCTAAACTAAATCAATTTCCTGGTAACTGAATAGGTGCCTCCATTCTCCTAGAGAATGGCCTTCAGTGCTTATATCTAATCATGTGGGAACACATCCCACGGTCACCTCAGAATGGCTCAGCACTTACATCTTACCATGGAAGGAACCAATCCTCTCACCATGTTAGAATGGCTCATAGAATCCTCACTTCCCCTTGGAGGGAACCTCGATCTGGAGAACAACAAGATTCTCCCTAATGTAATAAAACTTCACTCTGGCCAATGGCTTAGTCAACACATCAGCTATCTGTTCATCCGTCACAACATACTAGAGCTTCACTACTCCTTTTTGCACCATATCCCTGATATAGTGATATTTGATCTCGATATGCTTCTACTTGTCATGGAACATCGAGTTCTTATATAAATTCACACAACTCTGGTTGTCACAATATATACAAGTAGCATCCAACTAGAGATCAAATAAATCAGACAGTAGCTTCCTCATCCATACTACCTCACAACTAGCTAAACAAGCTATGACATACTCTGCTTCATCTGTACTCAGTGACATGCAAGAATGTTTTCTGCTAAACCAAGAGATCATACCTGATCCCATACTAAAGTAGCACCTCGAAGTGCTCTTCCTATCAATGGAACTGCCTGCCCAATCCGAATCCACGTAACCTTCCAGGTTAATCTTCTGATTCACCTCATACTTGATCCCATAATCAACCGTACCCTTTACATATCTCAGAATATGCTTTGCAGCAATCAAGTGAACATGTGTTGGATCCATCAAGAACTGGCTCAAGGTGTTCATAGCAAAGAAAATATCTGGTGTCATATTTGTTAGGTACATCAAGGGACAAATCATCTGAGGATACATCGTGGCATCAACCGACTCTAATGAAGCAACACTCAATAGCTTCAGGTTTTATTCCATAGGTGTGGTCATGGCCTTGTTGTTCATCATCCTGAATCTCTTCAAGATCTCTATTGCATACTTCCCTTGTCCTAAGTAGATTCCATTTTCATTCTGCCACACCTCCATGCCTAGAAAGTAGTGCATCATACCCAAGTCCTTCATCTTGAACTCGATAGCAAGTCTCCTTCTTGCAAATTTAATGAGTTCCTCTTTTCTGTCAAGAACAAGTCATCAACATATAACATGAGCATAACTGGTATTATGCCTTCAAATTTGAAGCAAAGGTTGGAATCCACTTTACTCTCAGTAAATCCTAGAGCCATCAGTAAGCTGTCCATCCTGTCATACCATGTTGAACCTCAGGATCTTCTGCAATCACTCCCTTTTAAGTGGAGCATCATTCTCCCTCTGTATTTTGTACTCTATGCACTGAAACATTATGTATTGGAGTGACAAGTAGCTTCCTCTGCTACTAATAGTCTATGTATCTATCTAGTATCACTCGATACCAAGATCCTCTATCTTGAACTTTTTCAAAAGTTCTTCTCACACCCATCTGTGAGCTTTTCATCCTCTATAGGATTTCATCTTCAACTTGTATCAAGGGTTAATATCTTCATCACTTTAGGTGATCTTAAAGCTCCTCATGTATGTGTTATCTCATGGGTGTCTTCTGAGCTTGTACAAGGCCTTCCTTCATTTACACACATGATTCTTCCTGTCATGTGCCTCAACTCCCACTAGCTGCAAATGTCTCTTCGTAGTCTATGCCTTCTTTCCATGAGAAGCCTCATGCTACGAATCCTACCTTGTATCTTATTATGTTTCCATCTACTGCATCCTGTATCTTGTAGATCCATATGAAAGATACTACGGACTTCCCTTCAGTTCTCAATGCCGCATCCTAGACTTCATTCTTCTTGAATTGGTCTTCCCTATCTTTTTGGATACTTATTCATAGTTGGAAGGCTCTGCATCAATGATGTCACTGCATTCATCATATTATTCTTCATCTTGAATTGTCATCACTTGTTGTTTGGAACAAGTCTCATCCTTTTTTTCTTGTAGGCAATTGTGCGTGATCTTTCCTACAATCAAATGCACTAGTTGTGTGATTAGAAACATTTCATAATGCATATTCATAATGGTAAATTCTTATGCATAAATATATGATCATGCAACTATTTTATCCAATACAACATTCATCCATATCTCACAGAAACGTTTTAGATGGCTTCCATCTCTAACAGGACAACATTGAGATTGTGCACTAATCCAGTATGTCAACAAAGAGGTTTCATTCTAGATAAGTAGCAATGGAGAGTTGTATAGCACCATGAGCTACTTACCCATAACATGCATATTAGTAGTATACTGTCATTAATGCAAACATTCTATCATGCATAATACATCAACTGAATATAAAAAAATGCATAACAAAACAATATCATGAAATGACAACTGAATACTTATCGTTATGGTTGATGTAATTGTAACTTCGGAATGTATTCATCCATATATATTATGTATTGTACCCCGATGTTTATTTTGGGATGTGTCTGTAATGTATTTGAGTCATGTCATACCCCGATTTTTATTTTGGGAAGTTTCTATAATGTAAACAAGTGATGTCAAGTAATTATGGGTAACCCTCCTATGGTAAAGGGTTAAAGTCCCCACAGTTGTGGGGCCCTAGGGTTATTAGAATATCCTAGATGTTGGTTGTGGAGCCTAATCTTCCAGATCCAGAGATATTATTCAGTTGTGATTGTAACCCAGGAGTACTGTACACTTGTTCCCCCTACCTTGGGGTTCGGGGGCGAAGCCCCCGAATTTTTTTTTTTGGGATGTGTGTTGGCCAACAGTATTGCGGACCCATGGTATTGGGTTAACCCTAGAATTTTCCCATTGTGTTTCCCCTATAAAAGAGAGCATTGTAAATCGACTGGGTATGGTATAGTATTTTATTGGAAGAGAGACTGTGAGAGCATGAAGAGGAAGTGCAGCGGTTTTGCTGTAGGGTGTATCCCTTCATCTTTCTAGACTGTAATAAAAGGACTGAAAAAATTCTTTGTGGACGTAGCCCATCGTTTGGGTGAACCACATTATATCTGTGTCTCTCTATAATGTTTTAATGTGTTTTTCATCTTGTTTATTGATTTAACTGTATATTTGTTATTTCTCTGCGGTCCTATTTTTTAACAATTGGTATCAGAGCCAAAAGGTCTATTTGGTTGGTAAACTCGTAGGAAAGAAGGATTCCTAGTTTGAGTGGGAACAATGATGGAAGAATGAAATTTTAGGGTCGAGAAATTTAATGGCCAAAACTATCAGTTATGGAAGATACAAATGGAGGACTATCTATACCAGAAGGATCTGTACCTACCGTTGGGCGAAAAATCAAAACAACAGGTGACTATGAAGGATGAAGAATGAGAAGTTCTTGACAGAAAGGCACTAGGAACAATATGGCTGTGCCTGGCTTCATCGGTGGCCTTCAATATTTCGAAATAAAAAACAACAGAGGGTGTGATGAGTGCATTGAGTAAGATCTACGAAAAACCCTCAGCTTCTAACAAGGTATTTTTAATGAAGCGTTTATTTAATATGAAGATGTTGGAAGGTGGATCTGTTGCTGACCATTTAAATGAGTTAATACAATTACTAGTCAGTTAAGTTCAGTAAAAGTGAACTTTGATGATGAGGTTAGGGCTCTTCTAATATTGTTCTCATTGCCAGATAGTTGGAATAGCTTGGTCATGGCTGTAAGTAACTCTGTCCCTAGTTCAAACACTCTTAAGTTTGATGATGTTGTTGGTGTTATTCTTAGTGAGGAAATGCGAAGAAAAAACACAGGTGAGGCATCAGGTAATGCATTGACCATGGAGAGCAGAGGGAGACAAAACGAGAGAGGAAGGAGCCAAGGAAATCATGGCAAGTCTAAAAAGGGAAGATCCAAGTCCAGATTCGGAAAAATTGAGTGTTGGAATTATGGTAAGAAAGGACACCTAAAGAAAGACTGTAGAGCACCAAAGAAGAAAGGTGAGAGGCAGCAAGATACTACCCAACAAGAGATTCAGGGGCTTCATGTCATGCTACACCCCATAATAAATTATTTTATGATTATGTTCAAGGTGATTTTGGGCATGTGTTATTGGGGGATGATGAACCATGTAAAATTGTTGGAAAGGGTAAGGTATGGATTAAGCTAAATAATGGAAATGAATGGTTGCTAAAGGATGTAAGGTACATTCCTGCTATGAAAAGAAATCTGATCTCAACAGGGCAGTTGGGAGACGGCAGCTGTTTGTCTACGTTTGGAGAAACGTGGTGGAAGGTCACTAAAGGATCAATGGTAATTGAAAAAGGAGATAGGATAGGTACGTTATATTTATGTCCTCATAATACTGATTATTCTATTTCTGTAGCTTCCATAGAAACAAGTGCAGCGTTGTGGCATCATAGGCTTGGCCACATGAGTGAGAAGGGGATGCAGATTCTCCACTCAAGGAAACTGCTTCTAGATCTGAAGCAGGTAAGTTTGGAATTTTGTGAGAACTGTGTTTATGGAGAACAAAAGAGAGTTAGATTTCTCAGGGTTGGGAAACAAAAGAAGAGTGAAAAGTTAGAGCTTGTCCATACAAATGTATGGGGACCAGCTCAGGTACAATCTCTTGGTGGCTCTAATTATTATGTTACTTTTATTGATGATGCAACTAGAAAAACTTGGGTTTATTGCATTAGACAGAAATCTGATGTGTTTGATACTTTTAAGAAGTGGAAAGCTTTGGATGAGAATGAGACAAGAAAAAGGTTGAAATGTCTCAGATCTGATAATGGAGGCGAGTATTGCAGGAAGGAGTTTGACAGTTACCATTCACACAATGGGATTCGCAGAGAGAAGGCAGTCCCTGGAACACCCCAAGAAAATGGTTTGTCAGAAAGGATAAACAGAACGATCATGGAGCATGCAAGGTGTATGAGATTGCATGTAGGGTTGCCCTTACAGTTTTGGGCTGATGTTGTACACACTGCTGTTTATTTAATAAACAGAGGGCCTTCAAGCGCTTTGGATGGTGGCATTCTAGAGGAGGCATGGATAGGTAAACAGGTAAAATATTCATTTCTAAGAACGTTTGGTTGTGAAGCATTTGTCCATATTGATAAAGATGATAGAACAAAGCTTGAGGCTAAATCCAAGAAATGTACCTTTACTGGATACGGGGTTGATGATTTTCGTTATCGCTTATGGGATCTTAAAAATCACAAAATCATTAGGAGTAGAGATGTAGTATTCAATGAAAAGGTCATGTACAAAGATCAGTTGCAGGGAAAGAAAGAAGAAAATGAAAACATAGAGTACATAGTGCTTGATGAAATCAAAGAAAATGAAGTTCCAAAAGCACCAGAAAATCAAGAGCAACAACAGGTACCTGAAACTCCTGCAACTGTAAGAAAGTATACCAGGTTAAGTAGACCCCTTGAATGATTCTCTCCTTCACTGTATTATTTATTGATGACTGATTCTGGTGAACCAGAATGTTTTGAAGAAGCAATGCAGGTAGAAACTAGAAAGAAGTGGGAGAAAGGCATGGATGAGGAGATGGACTCATTGGTAAGAAACCAGACTTGGGATCTGGTTAAGTTGCCTATAGAAAAAAGGGCATTGCAAAATAAATGGGTTTATAGGTTGAAGGAAGAAGATGGAGGAAAGAATCAGTACAAGGCTAGACTTGTTGTAAAGGGGTTTGCACAAAATAAAGGTATAGAATTTGATGAAATATTTTCTCCTGTTGTTAAAATGACTTCAATTAGAACTATTTTAAGTCTAGTGGTGGTAGAAGATTTGCATCTTAAACAATTAGATGTAAAAACAACCTTTCTCCATGGGTATTTGGAGGAAGAGATTTATATGCAGCAGCCACAAGGGTATGAGGTCAAAGGGAAGGAGAATTGGGTTTGCAGGTTGAAGAAGAGCTTGTATGGCCTGAAGCAAGCTCCAAGGCAGTGGTATTTAAAATTTGATAAGTTTATGACAGAACAAGGTTACGATAGATGTCATTCTGACCACTGTGTTTATTTCAAGAGGCTAGATAACAGAAGATATATTATCTTGTTATTGTATGTGGATGACATGCTTGTTGCAGGGTCTAACATGTAGGATATAAATGTGCTCAAAAGAAAACTAGCTAAATCATTTGCGATGAAGGATTTAGGTGCTGCAAAGCAAATCCTTGGTATGAGAATAACAAGAGACAGGAAAAATTGCAAATTGACATTGTCTCAAGGTGAGTACATAGAAAAGGTGTTGCATAGGTTTAGAATGCAGAATGCAAAACCAGTCAACACACCTTTGGAAAGCCATTTAAAACTAAGCAAGCATATGTGTCCAGAGACATAGGAAGAGATAGATTACATGTCCAATATTCCCTATTCATCAACAGTTAGGAGCTTGATGTATGCCATGGTGTGCACAAGACCAGATATTGCACATGCAGTGGGAGTTGTGAGCAGGTATATGAATAATCCAGGTAAAGAGAATTGGAAAGCAGTACAGTGGATTCTCAGGTATTTGAGAGGTACCACTTATCATGCATTATATTTTGGAGGTTCAGACACTGTTCTACAGGGATATGTTGATGCATATATGGCTGGTGATAAAGAGAGTAGGAGGAGCACCACAGGGTATGTGTTCACTGTAGGTGGAACAACAGTAAGTTGGATTTCAAAACTGCAACAGGTTGTTGCACTTTCAACAATGGAAGCAGAGTATGTTGCTGCTACAGAGGCTAGTAAGGAGATGATTTGGTTGCAGAGGTTCATGGAAGAATTGGGTAAGAAACAGGAGAATAGTAGGATGTACAGTGACAGCCAGAGTGCCATTCATATTGTAAAGAACTCAGCCTTTCATTTGAGGACTAAACATATACAACTCAAGTACCACTTCATAAGATCTGTTCTAGATGAAGAACTGTTAAAACTGGAAAATATTCACACTAGCCAGAATCCTGTAGACATGTTGACAAAGGGAGTAACTAGAGACAAACTGAGTTCCTGCTCAATTTCTGTTGGCCTTAAAAGATGAAGGTGAAAAGAAGAAATTTGCCAAGTACTATGTCCAGAACATAGTCCAGCAAGTGCAGTAGCAGTGGAGTTGATGTGATTAGTCTCCAAGTGGGAGATTGTTGGTTGTGGAGCCTAATATTCCAGATCCATAGATATTATTTAGTTGTGATTGTAACCCAAGAGTACTGTACACTCGTTCCCCCTGCCTTGGGGTTCGGGGGCAGAGCCCCTAAAATTTGTTTTTTGCGATGTGTGTTAGCCAATAGTATTGCGGACCCACGGTATTGGGTTAACCCTAGAATTTTCCCATTGTATTTCCCCTATAAAAGAGAGCATTGTAAATCGACTAGGTATGGTATTTTATTGTATTGGAAGAGAGACTATGAGAGCGTGAAGAGGAAGTGCAGCAGTTTTGCTGCAGGGTGTATCCATTCATCTTTCTGGACTGTAATAAAAGGACTGGAAAACTTCTTTGTGGACGTAGCCCATCGTTTGGGTGAACCACGTCATATCTGTGTCTCTCTATAATATTTTAATGTGTTTTGCATCTTGTTTATTGATTTAACTGTAGATCTGTTATTGCTCTGCGGTCCTGTTTTCTAACACTAGAGAAGTCGAACATAGGTGAGTCATTGTAAGTGGGGGCAATAGTCCCCACCATTGTGTTAAGGATAAACCTCCTTATTGGTCAGAGGAGGAAAATTCCCCACAAGTTGTGGGGCACTAGGGTTATTATACACTCCTAGAGATGTCGGCTCTAGTAAGTAATTTTTAAGTGAGGCCGACATGTTGGAGTGGGTTTCAAGTGAATGAAAGAATATAAATAGAGAGTGAGCCTCTCTATTTATCACACACACTCACTCACTCATTGGGGCGCATGAGTGAGAGGAGAAGTTGCTGGGAAAAGAGAGAGACTACTGCTGTCGAGAGATCATCTTTATGTTTTCAGGTTTTAATTTTGGTGTTGATTATATCTCTGATGAAGTTGTGGGGTTTTATCCTTTATGGTTTCCTCAAGGAAAATTATTTGTGTCTCTTGTCTCTTGTGTTTTATTGTTGTGCATGTTATTCTCTCAGATAAGATCCTAAGATCATAATGCTAGCTTGAATGATAAAATCTAACATGGTATCAGAGCTAACCTGACACTAGTAGAAAATGAGAAATTAATGACTAAAAAAATGACTAAAATCATGCTATAAACGACTATTTTTGAGTTGGTGACTAATAGTAGCAAATTACCACTATCTTATAGCTAGTCGTATTTCACTAGTCATTAATAGCTTGACTTAGTAGTCATTGGTTTAGTCATTGATTTAGTCATTGATAGTCAATGATTTAGTCATTGTTTTAGTCATTGCTGGTCAATGATTTAGTCATTGATTTAGTCATTGTTTTAGTCACTGATAGTCATTGATAGTTAATGATTTAGTCATTGATTTAGTCACTGAGTTAGTCATTGATTTAGTCTCTGATTTAGTCACTGATTGCAACCATTAATGACCAAACATACGACTAAATAAACTACTATATGTTAACATATTAATGACTAAGCTAAATACGACTAAGATACGGGAAATTAACTACTAATAGTCGTATATATGCGAATTTAGTCGTTTTTGTAGTCACAAATTTATGATAGGGCACGGAGGAATCGAACCACCAACCTCCTGCCTATAATTAGGCAGGCGCTCTACCATTGAGCTAGCACCCTTTAAGAAGTTGTTATTGCTTGACAATGATGATATTCAAACAAATTTATGATAGATATCAATCTACAAACTACATAATTATTGCTTTGAGGGACAGAGATTGGAAAGCTATCTTTAGAAAGTCCAACACAGACAGTACCAGATGACACTGAAGCTGCATCTGTTCTTTCACTTCTTGTTGTTTCAATGTGCCCACTTCCCAGCTCAAATGAACCCTTGTGTGTGTCAGAGGATGAATTCTTCAATAGACTTGTAAAACCTTCATGACTCCTACATTTCATAGTAGGATCAACTAAACTGGCATTCTTTCCATGGAAAGCTTCCCCAGCGGTATTTACACGTGAATTTAATTTTGTATATGTTCCACTCATTGCATTAGGTTTGGTATCAATATGTTTTTTAGATATAAACGTTGATGACTGCCCACCCTTATTGACCAACAACTTGCCATGATCAGAACTCAACCCTGATGTCGCAGCTTCCACCATTAAGGCAGGGAGATTTAATGTTGGAGACACTGAAAGTGAATGAGATGAACTTGTTTTAGGATTAGAGGAGCCCTGAATAGCTAGGATCCT
>LPNX010856698.1:0-31516 GCA_001517045.1 Pseudotsuga menziesii
ATGCACTATCCACATTTAAAAGGGTTATTATAATTAAAAATGGGAAAGGTAAAAATAGTTAAAAAGGAAATTGCATACAAGGCATAAAAATTGGGTGATTTTTCCTTAAAATCGTGGAAGCTAATTTACTGCCTGTTTGGAGGAATCCTGAAAAGATATTTTCTGCGCCTTTAGTATTTTGTTGTTTAGGAAACCTGCAAACATCAAAATAAGTGGCTTATGCAATGCCTTATTTTAAGGGAACGTTGTGCAGAGGGAAAGGGAATCTTTCCTCCTCTCTTTATTTTGGGTGTTTTGGAGCTTGGGGAGGGGGGCAGCACATGTTTGCTGGGAAATCTGCGCAGGAGTGCCTGAGGGATTACCAGGACTTGTGAGGAGTCTGGCGAAGGTGAGGAAAAAAAAACAGAGGCTATTCTCTTCATGCAGGAAGGATATGCGCCAGAGTAAGTCGGATCTCGAACTTGGACTTCTTCTGCATTTTATTTGATGCCCATCTTGTGTATTAGATCTGAATCATGAAGATATGGCTGGTATGTTCATATGCATTTAATTATTTCTCCTTACCTGCATTAAGATGGATCTTGGTATGGTTGGCTGCATTTGATATTTGACTGATTGGGCTTTCGTGCTAAACTGCCTCAGATTGTTGATAAATCCCAAATATACCACAATCCACACATTGCATTCATTGATTCTTTCGGTTTTTGTTTTAACAGATTTTTATTATTGTTAAAGATCAGCTCGAGCGTGATACATGAGATGTATACATTGTTTCCTTGGCCTTCATGTGATAACTGCCTTTGATTGCTGATAAATATCAGATCCACTAAAATCTACACCAATCATGTAAGATATGTCCAAAATCTTTGTATTGAACCCAGCCACGGCTTGTCTAAGCCCAAGCCCACGTCTGCATTTATACCATGGATCCGATTTATGCGAGCTGTCGCCTTATTTTAGATTCCAAGCCTGTGTGCATATATATAATACGTCGTGGAGGTTTCGTCTACACAATTTTTCCTTGACGGCTTCCAGGCCTGCACTTTCAAGTTGCAATCCATATCTGGGTTTTGGAAATAGCATGGATTAGGGTAAGTTCTTCTTTTTTTTATTTTTACCAATGCATATACTCTTAACCCTCATATAAATGGGTGTTCCTGCGATCTGAGTCACATGTCCACCTTCGGGTGCTGGCGTTTCAAATAATAGATCCGATTGTTTGAATTAGAATGCTTGGTTTTGTTGTTCGATCTAAATCAGATATAAATTTCCCATGTTAATTAACTTATATCGTATCCAACCTAGATATTATCTAGGTGGGAACCCTAAATGCCAAGATGGTTCGGTTAGTCATAGAGTGGAGAGGAACCCCTTCTGGAATGCCAATACTCGGATTGTTTGATTGTCGGGATGGCTTAGTGATTTTACTTGTTATAAATCCCAGGAAGAAGGATCGACCACTTATACATTTATCTTCCCTTTTATCTAAAATCAAATTTATATTTGTGTGTGAGTGTGAGATCTACCTCCATCTCCGATGACTGTGATCCTCATTTTTCTAGCAATCGGAGGTGTAATGCTCGAACCCGTCTCCTGCAGAAATGATCTCTCCATTTAGGTTTACACAGAAAAGGCTTGGACATAAGAAAACATGTTCTCCAGATTTTAAGGGAACCAAAGCCAAGCAGATCAAGAGTCTTTTAAACCTTGGTATTTTCGATAACGGTATAAGTATATGAAGAAAGTATGAAGAAAGAGTATGAAGAAAGGTAAAGGTTGTTTAGAATAAATATGGCCAAAATGGTAGTTAGACTAGACGAGGCTAAACAATAAGCACATAAAAATATTTCTTAATTACTAAAGTTTTATGTAAGTATGGTGATGGATAAAGATACATTATCCGACCTAGTAGTTAAGGAAGTCTTTTATGGAAGCCCGAAGTTAGCTAAAACTCAAGATATGCATATGTTGTCATTGAAGACGAATCTAATAGGTTACATATTTTACGTTATAACCATACATCATTGATTATTTAAAAAGGTGAGGAATGCTTACCCACATATTATCTCGAGGTACTTCTAGGGTACATAGGTCTCAAACGATAATGTAAAGGTCTCAAATTATAATGTAAATGTTTTGTCCCCTTGACCTTAGTGGGTTCGTCGCCCAAGCTCGGGGGTGACTCTAGGCGGTATAACGCACGCCACATAGAGTCAGTTGGTTGGGTGGAAAGTCGAAGTGAAGGTTCCAGTCGGTCTAGTCTTTAACGTAGAAAATGAAGTTTTAATTTGGTTTTATTTTCTAGTTATTAGTGTTAGTCGTTAAAGTGGCTAGCTGCATTTATAAAATAAGTTTATATTTTCTCTTTGAATAGTTGAATATTTAATGCTAAGTTGTGAAATGCATGAATATGTGGACGATGAAGGTATGGTAGGGCACTATACAGTATATATGCATTCGATTATTTTTATCCTATTCTGTAATTGTTTAACCCTGTTGTGTCTTGACAACCGCCTCAGGGATTTTGTCCCTTCACCTGTTGCTTGCACTTGGATCGCTCGGTAAACACTATAAGTTTGGTGTTATGGTTTTTATTCATGCATAATTTAAAGCTTGTTGGTATATCATTATGTGAGTAAGACATCATACCTGTCATGCCTTTGTTAACTGCGGCTATTGTGGGTGTATAGGAGTAATGATGTGCTTGCAGGACAAATAGTTGAGTCATCCTGGAAGAAATGGACTCAAGATGATTGTAAATGGGCATAAAATTTATGCACTTATTTATGTTCCTGTATAGTCTAAGTATAAAGTAAGTGGCATGAGGATGTAATGATAATATCCCCCTGTTCTTTCTTTGTGGTTTGTATTATGAATTGTCCTTTACGACTAAGTTGGTTTAGGAAGATGGTTAAATGGCATAATGATCTCATGGGGAAAAATAAAGAATGTGTATGTTATCTTTTATGGATGTTTTTATGATCAAACAATGTAAAATGAGCTTAATCCAATTAGCATAACTTAGTCTTCCTGATGTAGTGAAAGTAGTTTTGTATTCCTTCTAAGTATCAATTCCATCTCATTTGGGATGTCACAATTTGAGTATCCTTGACATTGTTATCTTAGGTGCTTTTGGTATATTACCTTTTTGTCCTCATGATGAGGAAGACGTAGAAAGTCTTATTATGTATAAACTGAATCTAAGAACGACCGTTTAGGAAAGATTGCTTCTTAATCCTTAATTTTGTATAGGAAGGTAATACTGCAAAGATAATTGGAATAATGCTACTGTTAAATTTATGGTATGCACAGTAAGCCGTCTTCAGGGCACCATGATGATGACATGTTGTGAATTACGTTAAAGATAATTCTCAAATGATTGTTTACAATGTGCATGAATCTTCTTAACAAGGTTGCTGCTAACAGATTTGACTCCTCTGTAGTAATAGTGTAAACATAAAAATAAAATCTCTGCACACATTGGCACCTAGGTATAAGAGGGGCACTACATATGGTATCAGAGCAAAGCTCAAAACACTCGGGCCTATTGGGCTAAAAAATGATTCTACCTAATTTGTTTTTGTAAATTGACGATCAAGTTGGCTTGAGATAACAGGAATCTAAAACACAAGTACTCTAAATTGCAGCAACTTCAAGAAATTATGTATTGGTTGACCTTGTAGTTATGCAGGAATAGGCTATCCACATCATGGTGAGGCCCAACAAGGTAAGTGCATAGGTATGTTGATATTTTGTTTGTTTTGAAGATATTTTTTTTTCTTTTATCCACGATTAAGACAAATGTATCCTCTCCTTTTGAGTTGCACAAAAAAATTTGGTAAAGGTATGGATGTCTGTATAAATGCACACCAGACAAATAAATTTATTTGAGAAGCAACCTTTAGGGCTTACATTAATAGTTGGACTGGCTGCTAATGAACTGATACTTATTGGTAAGGAACTGCTGAATAGGAATATAATGTTCTGTATCTTCTGTTTGCCAATTGGAAAGAAATAAAAAGGTGACTTATAAGGAAATGTTTCCAGTCCTTTTAGAAGTCCCATCTTGTCATGTAAAGTAAGCAAAAATTTGACTTTACACCATTTTTAGGGGACAAGGTAGCTATCAATGAATTTTGATGAATAAATCATTTAAAAGAGTAAATATATTTTCCAAAATCCTAGCAAGTGTAGCTAAATTCGTTATGTGCAAATCTAACTGAGAACATAAGTGATGCTGAAAGGATGACGATATTAAAAGTGCATATTGTTAGGATTATGCAGGTATACAAAAATATAGCAAATAAATGTTAGTAGTAATGCGCAACTGCATAAATGCTAACACCTTTATGAAAAAATTACTGTTAACTAAGAACAATTGTTTCTAATTGGGGATAATAGGTTTTCATAGGGACTATCGTTTCTCAAGTTTTGGGCCCATAAAGAAACACCAAGAAAAGACCCTTGATGGTTCCCCATCGGGTGTGCACAACAATAGCATTTGACCTTGCGGCCTAACTAGACATAAACATGAGGTAAAAATTTATCATAGAATTATTATCGTTTTGCTTTGGAAATAATGGTGAATGACGATATAAGATGCTATGTTGCGATCTGTTATAAAGTAGAGCATGGTTTTCTTAGATAATCTCCAATTAGATTCCGTTAACTATGAAATGAGTGCTAAGTGAATGCAGGAACCAAATGGAAAAGTTATGGTTAGATGCAATGTAATATCGGGCATGCAAGAGAAGCCTAGGAAATCAGGCTTTGCAAACATGGAGACTATTGATCTTGCATACATACTCATAAGGTACGAAACAAATCTTTCAAAGACATGTAAGTAGATTTACTTATGAACTTGGGCTATAGTGCAGCCAAGGTAAGTAATGAAATATGTTGTGCTTAAGAAATCAATAGAATGCCTTAGTGGTTAAAAGATTGCACTAGTATAAGGACTCTTATCTGGTGAATGAGAAGTAAAGTAAGACGTAACTTATGTTAAAGAGTTTTATGTTCTTTGAAGCAATGATATGATGTGCTGACCACTTATGGAGTGATTGCAGGCGAGAAAATGAAAGGGTAGGGTTTGGATAAAGGGAGTTTTTACCCTAATGTTGGACGGATGAGAGAATGCAGAGGTGGATGATGGCTGTAGAGAGTTTGGTTCATCAGGTGTGGACAGGGTTGGGAGGCCCTTACTGATTCTACACACTCTGATCGTGCTTGGGTTAGCACATATTTTCCATGTGGCAGGTTGAAAAGCGAGAGAGGCTTTTACCTGCAAGAGGCATGCTGTCGTGAGGGTAGGCCGCAGACTCGGTCACTCACGAGGAATTAACTGAGGGGCACGCAATGAGGTGTTGGCCTCATTCCTCAGTAACCATGAGTCTCTCTACATCATGGATTGGACTGAGTTAACATGGTCTCAGCCATCGCACTAACTCCCCACCACGGAAAGTGGGATATTTGAAGGGCATGAAGACGATCATGGCACCCTTGATATCATGGCACCACGGAAAGTGGGATATTTGAAGGGCATGAAGATGATCATGGCACCCTTGATATCATGGCACCACGGAAAGTGGGATATTTGAAGGGCATGAAGACGATCATGGCACCCTTGATATCCTGGCACCACGGAAAGTGGGATATTTGAAGGGCATGAAGACGATCATGGCACCCTTGATATCATGGCACCACGGAAAGTGGGATATTTGAAGGGCATGAAGACGATCATGGCACCCTTGATATCATGGCACCACGGAAAGTGGGATATTTGAAGGGCATGAAGACGATCATGGCACCCTTGATATCACCTAGAGAAACAAAAGAAATTATTAAACTATAAGGTTGTAAATAAGATTATGACTTGAAAATAAAGTAATGGAAAGTGCAACCTTATGACATAAAAATAAAAATAAAAAGAAATCATGATAAACAAAATAAAAGAAGATTCTAAATATTAACACATTGCACACACAAAAACAGCAAATCAAAAGCAAAAATCTAGGAATAAGAAGATCCAAAATAAGAATAAATAAAAATAATAATTTTACATTAAGCATAAATCTCGAAAAAAAAAAAGAACGATATAAAGAAAGGAACAATGCGGGGAAAGGTATGTGCAATCCAGGTAAAATGGTATCTATATGTTTCCTTATTGGCAATATAACTGATATGTTATGAAAATTGTATGGTGTTAGATTCCTGAGTCTTACATTGTTAACAACGTCGATGTAGTAGACATGCATATATATGCTTAAAATGCACGTTTGGTGACCTAATCCCACTTGTCAAGAGGGATTAAAGAATATAAAAGCAGGCGTTAAGAACCTGAAGAAGAAAAAGAGACAAGGCTGGGAAAACTGGTAACACCGAGGGCGGTGTTAATTCAAGGGGGAGAGGATGTAGCATCCATCGCCACCTCGACCTAGAGCTCACAGTGTAAGTAAGCATCACTGTAAGTATCCACTATAAACTTCTGTCAAGTTATTGTTATAATTAATAGGGTTAACGACTGAAAGCTTCAAACGACTAAAACGACATTTGGCGACGAACCCACTAGGGGAAAGGGCTTTCCGGAAAAGGGGAAACGAGAAACTCAATGAATAAATTGTTGTGTGCTTGTAAATACTAAGAGAATAAGGAGTAGTGTTTAATCACTAGCATGACAGTATTTGGTATATAAAGTGGGGTCGATTAAGAAAAACAATGCTTTAATTATTAAAACAAGGGAACCATGCAACGGTTGAAGTATGAAGAGCTAACTCTTATATTAATTTACATGATGCCTTTTTATAGTTGAAAAAGCTCTTTTACACCACATTATATATGTGCTAAAATAATTCAAGGCTCATATGGCAATTACTCTTTAACAGATATATATTTATATATATATTAAAAGAAAAAAGCATATTGATACAGAACCCTTATTAAAGGAAAAACCTTTAGAAAATCATAATCGCTTCCCTTCATACATTATGGAGCATCATATTATGCTATATGTATATATAGAATGGAACACTATATTTAATATGTGAATAATATAATAATGTGTAGTTTTCATATGAGAACTTTATATTATAGAAATGAGAATGTCCCACTTTTCCCATGCGCTATCCACATTTAAAAGGGTTATTATAATTAAAAATGGGAAAGGTAAAAATAGTTAAAAAGGAAATTGCATACACGGCATAAAAATTGGGTGATTTTTCCTTAAAATCATGGAAGCTAATTTACTGCCTGTTTGGAGGAATCCTGACAAGATATTTTTTGCGCCTTCAGTATTTTGTTTTTTAGGAAACTTGCAAACATCAAAATAAGTGGCTTATGCAACGCCTTATTTTAAGGGAACGTTGTGCGGAGGGAAAGGGAATATTTCCTCCTCTCTTTATTTTGGGTGTTTTGGAGCTTGGGGAGGGGGGCAGCACATGTTTGCTGGGAAATCTGCGCAGGAGTGCTTGGGGGATTACCAGGACTTGTGAGGAGTCCGGTGAAGGTGAGGAAAAAAAAACAGAGGCTATTCTCTTCATGCAGGAAGGATATGCGCCAAAGTAAGTCGGATCTCGAACCTGGACTTCTTCTGCATTTTATTTGATGCCCATCTTGTGTATCAGATCTGAATCATGAAGATATGGCTGGTATGTTCATATGCATTTAAATATTTCTCCTTACCTGTGTTAAGATGGATCTTGGTATGGTTGGCTGCATTTGATATTTGACTGATTGGGATTTCGTGCTAAACTGCCTCAGATTGTTGATAAATCCCAAATATACCACAATCCACACATTGCATTCATTGATTCTTTCGGTTTTTGTTTTAACAAATTTTTATTATTGTTAAAGATCAGCTCGAGCATGATCCATGAGATGTATACATTGTTTCCTTGGCCTTCATGTGATAACTGCCTTTGATTGCTGATAAATATCAGATCCACTAAAATCTACACCAATCATGTAAGATATGTCCAAAATCTTTGTATTGAACCCAGCCACGGCTTGTCTAAGCCCAAGCCCACGTATGCATTTATACCATGGATCCGATTTATGCAAGTTGTCGCCTTATTTTAGATTCCAAGCCTGTGTGCATATATATAATACGTTGTGGAGGTTTCGTCTGCACAATTTTTCCTTGACGGCTTCCAGGCCTGCACTTTCAAGTTGCAATCCATATCGAGGATTTGGAAATAGCATGGATTAGGGTAAGTTCTTAAATTTTTTATTTTTACCAATGCATATACTCTTAACCCTCATATAAATGGGTGTGCCTGCGATCTGAGTCACATGTCCACCTTCGGGTGCCGGCGTTACAAATAATAGATCTGATTGTTTGAATTAGAACGCTTGGTTTTGTTGTTCGATCTGAATAAGATATAAATTTCCCATGTTAATTAAATTATATCGTATCCAACCTAGATATTATCTAGGTGGGAACCCTAAAGGCCAAGATGGTTCGGTTAGTCATAGAGTGGAGAGGAACCCCTTCTAGAATGCCAATACTGGCATTGTTTGATTGTCGGGATGGCTTAGTGATTTTACTTGTTATAAATCCTAGGAAGAAGGATCGACCACTTATACATTTACCTTCCCTTTTATCTAAAATCCAATTTATATTTGTGTGTGAGTGTGAGATCTACCTCCATCTCCTATGAATGCGATCCTCATTTTTCTAGCAATCGGAGGTGTAATGCTCGAACCCGTCTCCTGCAGAAATGATCTCTCCATTTAGGTTTACACAGAAAAGGCTTGGACAAAATAAAACATGTTCTCCATATTATAAGGGAACCAAAGCCAAGCAGATCAAGAGTCTTTTAAACCTTGGTATTTTCGATAACGGTATAAGTATATGAAGAAAGTATGAAGAAAGAGTATGAAGAAAGGTAAAGGTTGTTTAGAATAAATATGGCCAAAATGGTAGTTAGACTAGACGAGGCTAAACAATAAGCACATAAAAATATTTCTTAATTACTAAAGTTTTATGTAAGTATGGTGATGGATAAAGATACATTATCCTACCTAGTAGTGAAGGAAGTCTTTTATGGAAGCCTGAAGTTAGCTAAAACTCAAGATATGCATATGTTGTCATTGAAGACTAATCTAATAGGTTACATATTTTACGTTATAACCATACATCATTGATGATTTTAAAAGGTGGGGCATGCTTACCCACATATTATCTCAAGGTACTTCTAGGGTACATAGGTCTCAAACAATAATGTAAAGGTCTCAAATGATAATGTAAAGGTTCTATCCCCTTGACCTTAGTGGGTTCGTTGCCCAAGCTCGGGGGTGACTCTAGGCGGTATAACGCATGCCAGATAGAGTCAGTTGGTTGGGTGGAAAGTCGAAGTGAAGGTTCCAGTCGGTCTAGTCTTTAACGTAGAAAATGAAGTTTTAATTTGGTTTTATTTTCTAGTTATTAGTGTTAGTCGTTAAAGTGGCTAGCTGCATTTATAAAATAAGTTTATATTTTCTCTTTGAATAGTTGAATATTTAATGCTAAGTTGTGAAATGCAGGAAGATGCGGATGATGAAGGTATGGTAGGGCACTATACAGTATATATGCATTCGATTATTTTTATCCTATTCTGTAACTGTTTAACCCTGTTGTGTCTTGACAGTCTCCTCGGGGATTTTGTCCCTTCGCATGTTGCTTGCACTTGGATCGCTCGGTAAACACTATAAGTTTGGTGTTATGGTTTTTATTCATGCATAATTTAAAGCTTGTTGGTATATCATTATGTGATTAAGGCATCATACCTGTCATGCCTTTGTTAGCTGCGGCTATTGTGGGTGTATAGGAGTAATGGTGTGCTTGCAGGACAAATAGTGAGTCATCCTGCAAGAAATGGACTCAAGATGATTGTAAATGGGCATAACTTTTATGCACTTGTTTATGTTCCTGTATAGTCTAAGTATAAAGTAAGTGGCATGAGGATGTAATGATAATATCCCCCCGTTCTTTCTTTGTGGTTTGTATTATGAATTGTCCTTTATGACTAAGTTGGTTTAGGAAGATGGTTAAATGGCATAAGGATCTCATGGGGAAAAATAAAGAATGTGTATGTTATCTTTTATGGATGTTTTTATGATTAAACAACGTAAAATGAGCTTAATCCAATTAGCATAACTTAGTCTTCGTGATGTAGTGAAAGTAGTTTTGTATTCCTTCTAAGTATCAATTCCATCTCATTTGGGATGTCACAATTTGAGTATCCTTGACATTGTTATCTTAGGTGCTTTTGGTATATTACCTTTTTGTCTTCATGATGAGGAAGACGTAGAAAGTCTTATTATGTATAAACTGAATCTAAGAACGACCATTTAGGAAAGATTGCTTCTTAATCCTTAATTTTGTATAGGAAGGTAATACTGCAAAGATAATTGGAATAATGCTACTGTTAAATTTATGGTATGCACAGTAAGTCGTCTTCAGGGCACCATGATGATGACATGTTGTGAATTACGTTAAAGATTATTATCAAATGATTGTTTACAATGTGCATGAATCTTCTTAACAAGGTTGCTGCTAACAGATTTGACTCCTCTGTAGTAATAGTGTAAACATAAAAATAAAATCTCTTCACACATTGGCACCTAGGTATAAGAGGGGCACTACACCATCGATGAAAGTCGCGATCCAAAATGAGCCTTCACAAATTTCATAACTTAACATAACCATAATGCATGTCAAAGTGCAACAAAACCAATCAACATGAAAAAATTGCAAAATGGAAATTGGACCTTCATGGTTTTCATAACAAAAGATAAAACTTGATTTATGTTGAAACTCAACAAAAAAAATTGCTAACATAAGTTAACCAAACTATTACAAAACTTTACAACGAGCAAAATTCATTAAATGTTAACCATAATACAACAAACCCATGGACAAATTGCACATTCCAAGATAAACCTTCAACAATTTAACAATGCAAAGAAAAAAAATGAATGTATCAAAATTAACCAAACCCAACCCTTGCAAAACCTTATAATGAACCCTTCACATATGCCACACTAGAAAAAAACCAATCAAAATATAACTAAACCCAACTACTACAAAACAATTTTATGAATCACATAATGTAACAAGAATCTAGCAACCAACATTACCATATTGCAACATGACCATAGAGCAATGTCATCATTCAACTTAATGCTCACTCACTATGGTAATCAAACATAGCACTTGATAAATTAAATATGTATTTGACTTATTAAATTACTTTAAATGTTGTAATGCAATCAACCACATTAATGAACATAATGATAATACAATATATTCATAGAGAAATGGCGCAATCCAACATAACCCTTCATTTATGTCAAAACAGAATAAACAATTGAAAATATGACTACACCTAATCATCGTGTAACAT
This sequence comes from Pseudotsuga menziesii, assembly GCA_001517045.1. Classification (NCBI taxonomy): domain Eukaryota; kingdom Viridiplantae; phylum Streptophyta; class Pinopsida; order Pinales; family Pinaceae; genus Pseudotsuga; species Pseudotsuga menziesii. The sequence goes on from LPNX010856698.1 coordinate 11,382, forward strand.
TAGAATGAATTACATAATGTGACAAAACCCATCATGGAACATAGCCATAATGCAACATGACAATTAGAAAACTTTTGCACTATTAGAATCTAATAAAACCTTTCAACAACATATTAAATTTTGATTATAAATGCTAATGTTGCAGTGTGACATTTCCAATGACTATCATCATAACCCTTTGTCTATCTCCTACATACTATTTGAATGCTTGCATTCCCCAATGTATTTGTTACATTATTAAATTAAACAAAGGCTATGTGACATTGTCACAATTTGCAAGGATTTGATGTCACATCTTCGTATGTTTTGCGACACATACATACTATAGAAAAAAACATTGTTTATGCCACATTGTGACTTTGATCATCTACATTCTAATAATAATGAACATATATTGACTTGGTACATCAATAATATGGTAAGGAACCTTATAGCTAGGTTACATTATGAATTTGTGATGATATAAGTTATTACGTTTGTTTATAGCATGTGAATTAAATACCTCCTCTTAATTACCATATTATTATACAATATAATAATTATATATTATTATTTCCATAAAAATCATGTTATTGTTTTACTCTTACTTTAGTACAATTATTTTAATGAAAGACTATATTTTATTACTTTCACATCAATATTTTAACTAATAACCATATTTTGACAATAGAATAATAAAATACAGTAGTATTATTAAATATTAATATTTTCATAAATATAATGTTTTTTCTTACTTTATTACAGTTATTTTAATTAAATACTATATTATATTAGTTTGACATCAATATTTTAACTAATAACCATATTTTGACAATAAAATAATATAATATAGTAGTATTAAAATTATTATCATTATCATTCTACTTAAATAATATTATTATAAAATTATTATGTAATTACACTTAACTAACTATTATTATAACAATTTTATTATAATCTAAAATATTATAATGTATGTTAAAAACATAATTAATACATTAATTGTTTCCTAATATTAATTACACTTAACTAACCAATAATATTACAATTTTGTTATCATCTAATATATTTTCATATATTTTAATAAATAAGAAAAACATTATTAGTACATTAATTGTTTCATAATATTAATAAATATCTCCAAATTATACCATATTTATATCCATTATTCAAAAATTAATATGGTTTACTAGTTTGTTGTAATATTGCCATACATTATTTTAAAGAATATGATGCATATAAAATGATATCATTTATTTAAATACAAATGGATGTTAAAATAATTAATTGTAAAGGTATTAAATATTAAAGTATGGTTAACATATCTAAAAAATAATATTGAATATAATTAGCTTAATTATCTAATATATACTATAGGGAAAACATTGTATTAATAATGTTTTACCTATATTATATTTTATTTAATGTTTTATATTAACTAAGTAACTCTTAATAAATAAATAATAATATTTATATTATATATTATAATTATTAAATTTATTATATACTATAATTATTCAATAAACAATAGTATTCTGATTAATACTTTGTAGATATGTCTATGGCCTCACTCGTTACTAGAAACAACCATATTAAATTAATTAATGTGTCTAAATAAGTTCATAGGGGTAAATTTAGGTCAATACTTTTTATATCAATGTTTTTTCTTATAGTATCTACTTAATTTTATGTCTATCGAGGTATTGAGACACATTAATTAATTTAATGTGGTTCTAGTAAATATTTGACCTGCATATAACACTCAAAGCAAACAACAAAAACCTTTCAAATACTATTGCTTCGATTGATTTTAAGAATATATATATATATATATATATTTAAATGAATGGATATTTTTATTATTTTTATAAGAATAAGAATATGGCTCATGTACGTTTTTATCGTGTTTGTATTTTAATAAGATTATGGAGTGTTGTTTTTGTTTTATAAAAATATATGGAGTGTTGTATGGATATTTTTATTGTATTTGCATTTTTATGATTAAGCATAATAATAATATGATTAAGCATAATAAAAATTTATGGAGTGTTGTATTTTAATAATAATATGATTAAGCATATTTTTTAATTTCATAATATTAGATGTTATTTTTGACAATTTAAAATCATAATCACGTATGTAAAATTTGAAAAATACCACAACTAATATTTAAAAGAACTCATAATTAGAATATGGTTATAGATATTTTATTTTGTTTATAATTATATAAGATTATGTATTGTTGTTTTTGTTTTATAAAATTATATGGTTTATGTTTTTGTTTTTGTTTGTATTTTAATAAGAATATTGTTTATGTGTTAATAATTTAATAAGATTATGTATTGTTGTTTTTGTTTTATAAAATTATACATATTTGTATTTTAATAAGAATATGGTTTATGGATATTTTTACTGTGTTTGTATTTTTATAAGATTAGGTATTGTTGCTTTTATTTTATAATATTATATGTTATATTTGGCAATTTAAAATCATAATCACACAAAAATTCCAAAACTAATATTTGAAATAAATCATCAATTATCTTATAAAAATTTTGTCATTAATTTTAGAAGTAATTTTCATGGTATAAATAATTCTACATTATTATAAAAAAATGACTAAAAAAAATCTTAAAACCTCCAAAAACATAATCATCTAAATGTGTTGTAATGTTCCTATTTTGGAATTTTATTAAAATGCCCAATTTTCCATTTTTTCACAATTTTGGCTCTTGACTAGTTTTGATGTCTAGACCTCCAAATTGACCCAAATGCTTCCAAATTTTCTCTGAAAGTACATGCCTGATAATATAAATTAAATATCATGCTCATGTATGTTTTGTGACCTCCCAATTACTTCTACAAACTTGTTTAATTTTCTGTTCAAAGTAGGAATCTTTACTAGCAAATTGGGGCTCCAATTCCCCCTGGGTAATTGCCGGAAATGGCTTCACAAATGATCCCAAAGTCACTTGAATTTCTGAACAGAGGCTGGGTATGTGTAAGGGACCTTTTCAAAGTCTCATATGCATCATGTTTCAGTTTATACAGTCTGTTATGACTCTTTCCAAAACAACCCCCAAGTCACAATTTCGACCGGTGGGGAAAATGCACCAAATCTTCTCCCAATGCAATAAAAATGAGTAAAATGGCTTCCAATGCTTAAGAGCTGAACATGAGACTTGAAATACACATTAATTACAATCCATCCATCATACATTTATCAGAGATACATTCCTCCATTCGAAATAATAATCATTACCATGGCATATATCAAAATGGAGTGGAAATGGTCATTGTTTGCTCATTAAAAGTCATTTTGACATACAAATCTTGGGAATTTCGACTTGAAACTTTCTGAGAATGAAGAAAAAATCATATTGAACTGATTATAATCATAAAAGGACAATTAAAGGCTCTCCCAATTCAAAATCATCAGCATTACAATGGTTCACAACAAGATAGTGAGGGAATGACACTATTTCTTCATTGTTCAACATTTTTACATGAATTATTTTGGGTATTTCGACCTGAGAGTATTATAAACATGAAATATAGAGAATATAAATCATAACATAAGATAATTAGCATTATAATCTTCCCCAAAGAGATCAATAGCTCACCCAAAGCGCAATCCCTCCATTAGCATGAATATGGTCTGAAAACTGGAAATAGTTGAGAAAGAGTGTTGCAATAGAAGAATCCACATTATTTCCTGTAGCTTACACCTGCAAATAAGACTCCATTAAATCTCCATGAAAGACCTAAATGTCCTTTCCAAACACCAACTAGGATGGGAATTTTTCACCCTCGAAATTGGCTTAAGCAAGAAAACTAGTCATCCACTAGCTCTCACAATTCACAAATGAGCAAAAGCATATTCTCGTGGATGATCCCTATGTTTTATAAAAATTATTGGTATTCTAAGGTTCCAAATCCATCCATAAACCAAATCCAAGCCGAATTGGTGCGGCTACTCATGCTATGCCATGTGGCCTCTCTCTTCACCTTCCCTCTTCTCCCAAATTTGAGTAGGAGCCTCTTGGCCTTCTCCAACTCCCAATTTCGACCTCCAAGATTCTCTATTCAGGACTAACATGTCAATATGTCCTTATTTCAGCCTTCATATCTGACTTGGGTCATAACTATCATAGAATATCCATCATTGGTTCCATAGCTGTCATAAATGTAAGGGGAATCTAGCCAAGTGTCCATGAAACTCCCATTTGGCTCTTCCTCTCCCATGTAAGTTACAATTCATCCCAAATTTTACCTATGAAGTATATGGACAAGTATATTAGCCTTATAATCCATCCAAAAACATTAGGCTTCCCATATATTCAAATTTGAAAGAGAAAGATACCATTTAACATAGGAATTCTAGCTAGTGTGGGCCCCATAGTCTCCATGTGTCTTCATGATCTATTGCCACTTCCATTTTCTCTTGTATTTATTTAATAAGATCAATTATTAAATATTTATCCCCTTATAATTTCTAAACATCATTTATTATCCCCCTTATTCCAAATCTCAAAGCTTCCACCCCCAACCTAGGAAACTAGTGATTTTCCTCCTTGGCAATTATTTGACTTTTAGCATCCATTTGACGACTTTAATGAATATGGAAAATGTTATTTGGCCATTGTGACCCAATTCCAAATTTTGGAAATTACAAATCCTCCCTTCCCAATATTGCTTGTCCTCAAGCAATTTCAAACATGGTTGTTGAAGAACCTGCTTTCTGTATGATTCTTTGAAGTTGCCATTGAGCTGCCCACCTTGAGTCTTTGAGATTTCATGAAACCATGCGTGTTGCTGCACTACTCTAATTAAAATCACCTTATTAAATGGGGAGTCCATCTCCCATACTGCTTGTCTCCCAAATAATTTGAAATCAATGGGAGTAAAAACTATCCTAGGGTCCCATTGCTTGCATTGCACTCCAACAATTAAGAGTGCTCTCCAATCCATACCATTTGGAAAGAGAATTCATGGATCACATTTTCTTGTATGCATTCTTCCAAACATCATGAGTGCATAATATATATCATCAAAGTATATAACAACATAATAATAATGTACATCAAGGAGGTGCCTCACCAAGAAATCATGAAAGTGCTTATACCTCCTAGTGAGTAAACTACCATTTTCCAAGTGCATACATGCTTCAAGTGACCAATCAAATCTGCTCCAATGACATAGGTGAGGATCCCATGTCCTATAATTCTGCTCCAAAAGAATGTAATATGCATCAAAATAATAATCAGCCATTTTTTCTTTCATCCAAGAAGTGAATGAAGAACCTCCTCCAAAATATGAACCAAATAAGGAGCAAATAAAACATGAAGACTTGAAGTGCCTCAAAGAAGTCTCAGCAATACACCCATGAATATGTATATCATCATGAAATAACAGAGGATGTTGCTGCCAATAATAATGTTCCTCAATCATATCCCTCTTCACCCAAGTGTTGGATGAAGTTCCTCCAACATCAAATGAACCAAGTGTTGAGCAAGAAAAACCATGACTCTTCAAGTGACTCAAATGAACATCATGAAAATTCCTTCTCCCAATTTTCATTCCCACCTAATGTGGCTGAAATAGAAGTGTGGAGTGTATAATTGTGAATCAACTCTCTCCAATACTAATCTAACCAACTTATGGTTGCATATTATTCATCACTAGCCGATCCAACTAAGGTGAGCTCATCTGACTCTTCCATGGAGAAGAGGCTCTCTCCACAAAACAACTCAAGTTTTCCCTAGAAAATATCAAGTGTTTGGTTCTCATGAAGATTTTATGCACAGTTCTCAAGCAGATGCAAAACAAAATGCATCTCATGATCCACCATCTCATGAAATTCATCCATATGATCAAGAATGCAATTAGCATTGTGAGAATGGATAAATCGTGTGTAGGAGGGCAGGTAATATATTTGCAAATTCTCATGAACTTTCTCTATCTCTATCTTGGAATCTTGGAACGCACATTGAGTTCTCTTCAAGGAATCTTGGGTGGCTATCAAATATTGTGTGATATTGCAAATATATTCTTCATCCTTGAAGGATGATCCATGAAAGAACTCAACAGGATCAAGAAAATTGTCTCTGTGAGAAAGCAAATGGAGAAAATAACCTTTAGTGCTTGTCATGGCCTTTGGAAACTTCTCCGTGTCTTCCATGGAAGATTTCTCCTCCAACTTCCAATAGATAGTTTTCATAAATGCATGGGTTTTTTGGAGAGTGTGTAGGGACTCTTTTATATTTCACTCACTCATATTCAGTGACCCTTCAAGAAAATTAAGTTCCGGCAGACGAAACTCTTCTTCTTCCCTCTCTCTTATATCAACTTCATGAAACTCCAATGGTGATGTGGAAGTTGATCTTGGGACCTTTTATTCAAGTGAAATATCTATGTCACCAACATAGAGAGGCAGATATCCTTCAGTAGATGTCACACTGAAACTTGAGCACCCATCAATAGGTACTCTTTCAATCATGTCCATAGTGTTTCTTGTCTCTCTGTATTTTTATTCTATGATATTGGTGGTAGGGTCAAGTGAATGAACACCATGCTCTTTTGTTGCACAATCCTCACCAATAAGGATTTAATTTATTTATTCCATTATTGCAACATATTTCTCTTTATTCTCATGGGAAACTTCTCCTTATCCTTCACTGCAAATACCTTTAAATTACTTGTGCTCCCCTTCATGGATCTGTATTTCAGTTTCCCTAGTTGCAAGACTAGGCAGTTCATGTATTTCCTCAAGGATGATAGTGGGATGTGGATTCTTACTGATGTCAAGACTCTCCTCTAATGTGGATGCATCTTCATCATGCTCCAAAATACTAAAAAAATATGAGCTATGTTCATCCCTTTGCATCAGATTTTTCTCCTTCAAATTTTCTAGTTCACACCCAACTGGTGGGGGATGGTATTTTAGTTCATTGGGAGGTTCAAATGATAATTTAAGATCTATTTTATGTTCTTATTTTGGATATAATCCAAAATATTCCTTAACAGCATTGAAAACATCATTCAATGATTTTTTTATCACCAACAGAGAAACTATGACTGAATTCATCCCCCTCACAATTATCCTTCATTTTGCAGCCCTCATATGCAAGTGAAGTCTTTTCATCCTTTCATGGATAAGGTGGTTGTAAGTAAACACGGATGCCGAAAAAGTCATAAATATTATCACACTTGTGCTTGATATTACCCTCTTCATGTAGGGACAATATGGTGGCCTGCTCTTCCACCAACTTCTCTGGTTCACACCCAAGTGGTGTGACTTTGTCTTCTTCTTCCTTATGTGGATCAATAGGTGACTATAAGTCTGATTTATGAACTTATTTTGGATATAATCCAAAATATGTCTCACCACCCATACATGAACCAAAATCATTAGCAATGATGTGGAGATCACCCATAAAGAAGTTGGAAGTGCATTGATCTTTCCTTTCTTCTCCCATGAAGTCACCTTGGAGTGACTTGCACTCTACCTCAAGAATCTATTCTTCTTCATGTCCAGTTAAAGAACTAAGTGGATCATGGTCCTTTTCAATTATTAAGAATGGATTTAGGGCCTCATCCTCCACTTTCTTACTTTTTCTAGAACCAACAGATCTTTGGATCTCTTCTTGCCATAGCATAGGCTTCACCTCTTTATCTCTTTTGGTTCTAGGTGGAAAACATCTAGTCCCCACTTTTTTGCACACGTCATCCACCATATGTGCAATATTTTCCATTCTTGACTGACAGTATGGATATTTGAATAACTTATGTCTCTTCAGGTAGCAGTAATTTTGAAAAGATAATACCTCCCTTATCTCTTTTTTTAAAGCATAGTATTCCATTAAATACTGGAAGGATTCCCTAGAGTTCTTTCCACTGAACATTTGACCAAAAACACTTGTAGATCTATGCCATATGACTTCATCATAATATATAAGCAAGAAATCATCAACATCATCCCTATTGAATATACATGAGGTACTGCATGATGGCTCTTCATAGTCTTCTTCTATCACTGGTAGGAGCCTCATAGCTGCAACTTGATTTAGTGATTTTCATCTTATTCAACAAAGAGCATTGTTTCAACAAGATGAGCAAAGGAAAGAGCTTTGATACCACTGTAATATCCTTGATCTGATATCAAATCAAAATACTAACTATGTTGTTGATATAATTAAAATGTGAAATTAAAAGTTTACAATAAAACCAGACACTTCTTTATGCGAGGAAAAATATAGTCAATACTGACAAATATGGGAATGGCAGTGGGCTAATGGAAGATACCAAGAGAAAAATTTGGATAGAGACAGTTCTTTCCCTAAGCACTTGGATTTTTAGTCCTTTTAGGTTTTGAAATCAGCTATGCTGAAGTGTACTCCCACTCTTTTGGGTGTCCCAACCGGTGCAAACTAGGATTGAACAATCACCTCCAATAAAACAAGGTTTATGCAATTATTAGATGATTTATTAGTCATTTATTATGCATCAATTATAATTTTTACAAGTTTGGAACTGATCTGAAACAATTTGAGGTAGTTTGGGGTGGTTTGTGCAAAAACTAGTAATTTGGCTTGGGGAACACCTGCGCAAAAAAGGCCACTCAACACAGTATGACCCAAAAATATTCTCGATATGTAAGTATTTATGGGTATAGGGGTGAATTAAAATCCTACAGAAACTTACATAGCATCATTTGATTTTATAGATCTTCCATAATGCTAAAAATAGTGAAACTAGTCGAAAATACCTAGTCAATGAGCAAGGGTATACAAATAGTGATAAATTTCATATCATAATTGGTTTATACCTGAAAATAATGTTATAAATATATTTAAATAACATATTTTATGAATCATTTAAATCATGTCTACTTTCCATGGTCGTTACATCGTTTTTATTGCACAAAATTGACAAAAAGACCTATTAAATGGGCATTAAAAGACTCCTCTCATGAATGTTCAAAATGAAGAATCTATGGGAAAAAATAATTGATATAATAAAAATACCATAATAGTAGTACGGATATTATAATCTCAAAATAATGTTTTAAGATATGATCTCGTCAAATGGTGTCCTAAATTGAGAATAGGAAGCCCGAAACTAGCACCAGGAACTGATCTCAAAGCATAGATGAAGCTTCCTTCATAGGAGCTCGAATTAAATGGATGAATAGATAGTAAAATAGATCGATATGGATCTTATAAGGCTTCTCCTTAGCTCACTCTAACCTGCATTGAAGGTTCAAATGTGAGAGAGGAGAATGGGAATGGAGACTTAGGGAAAATCACCCAAGAGAACTGAGGCTCATCACTTAGCGTGGAATCCTGGCTTCACTCAACATCAAAAAATTCAACCAAACTTAATAATGGATATGGAATCCTTTGTTTATAGGCTTGTGTGACTTGTTGAGAAATCCATCAACCTATTGATCAAGTACCCCACTTGCCAATCTTGTCTCTAAGCCATGAGTGTGCCCTCGATGGGATTAGCAAGTTTGGTTTGCAAATAATGTTTCCTATTTGTGTCATCCATCCAAAGTGGAAACCGCTCCCCCATTTGAAAGAAAGTTTCCTTCTGAGGTTTGGATATGTTTCCTTGCATAGATTCTCTCATCAAATTAGAAATCGTTCCCTCCCTTATCGAAAGTTGTCTAGTTTTGAAATCACATCTTTTCCTGCACTTTCTACTTTTGAAACTACTGGCTTTTCCTGCTTTTGTTAGTTTCTATCATTTTTTGACTCTTTGCTTTTTCCAGGTAGGCTTGTCACTTTCTATTTTTTATTAAAGGAAATTTGGTTTTCCTAATGCTCCCCCTTGATAAGGGAACTCAATTCCACTTGTATTATTTTCATATTAATGATTAAATAATGACATAAAAATAATCCAAAATTGGAAATAAACTTAGTGCATGACTCCTAAGAAATTAACAAAATTCCCTAGGAAAATTAATTAATTCATCTTTTGACCCCTAGGTGTTTGGCAAGGTCAACACATTTGATATCCTTCAAGGAAGGGAAATTACAGTCCTACCCTCCCAAGTCTGATTTTCCTCAATCAGAAGCAATCTAGGGTGTTGCAAAATTGGTTCACCCAAAGAAGTCATTTCCCCCATTGTAGGATAATTAGAACATGATACCACATAGATAAACTCATGTGAAGGAATTTTGACCTGGTCCATAAATCCACCATGTAAATATTCTACAAAGACAAGCAATTCCAGGGTCCCATTGCTTGCATTGTATCCCCTTTAGTGAGAATGCCTTCCTTCGCAGACAAAACTATGCATGGATCTCATTTCCTCAAGTGTAAGTATCCAAATGTTCCTGCCACTTTTGGAAAGCTATTATTCCAAGGAATGTCAGGGTCCCAATGTATCAACTACATCTTCCCAAACATCAGCAACCATCACAAAAAATTATCATCACAGAAAATAAAATTCATGATGTGGAAATCATACCACCACACTAAAAATTGAAAACTCCCAATGCAAAATTGGAAATCTGTGAGACTTCCCCACCCAACATAAAATCCTTTATGTTCTTTACAAACACCAGCACTGAAGCTAACCATTTTGTTCTACAATGAAATAGGTGTGAATCTCATGTACAACCCCTATAATTATAGGAATCACCCAATAAACAAGTTCCCAAACTACTCACTATAAAATGATGCATCACAATTATGTCTGAGAATGCAAGCAATAAATACAAATATGTGTCTCCTCATCCAATAAGGGAATGTAATGACATTCCAACCAAAAGCTCCATGTGAACACATCCAATGGCTGAGATCTCTGCATTACTCAAAGGGTGCAATCATCCATCCAAATGTGTGTATTTCCTCAAAAGAGACACTTTTTGAAAGACATATTTCTCAACAACTTCTCTTGTTAGTTTGCTTGCTTAGCTTCCTTCCACTTACCATGAGCATAATTTTTTCTACAAGAAGACTCCATGTATGACATGTAATTTTCCAACCAATACATATGTGTATGAATGGAATCAAGTGGCAGAAATATGTGTCTATTTTGATGTTCTAAAGGTAATGGTGCATTCATCAAGTCATCATGAACACTTATGGGAACCTCTTGCTCCTCATGTGGCACAAACAAGGAAAATTCCTTCTCCAAATTTTCATCCCCACCTGATGTGGCTGAAATAGAAGTGTGGGGTTTAGAATTGTGAATCAACTCTCTGGAATACTCATATAACCAACTTATTTTTGCATATACTTCATCATTGTTCAATCCAACTAAGGTGAGTTCATCTAACTCCTCCATGGAGAAGAGGCTTTCTCCATAAAACAACTCTAGTTTTCTCTAGAAAAGATCAAGTGCTTGGTTCTCATCAAGCTTTTGTGCACAGTCCTCAAGCACATGCAAAACCAAATGCATCTCATGAGATTCCTCCATATGATCAAGAATGCAATAAACCTTGTGAGAATGGATAAATGGTGTGCAAGAGGGTAGGTAAGATCTTTTCAACTTCTCATGAAGTTTCCCTATCTCCATCATGGACTCTTGGAGTGCACATTGAGTTCTCTTCAAGGAATATTGGGTGGCTATCAAATATTGTGTGATATTGAAAATGTATTCTTCATCCTTAAAGGATGATCCATGCAAAAACTCATCAAGCTCAAGAAAATTGTCTCTGAAAAGAAAATGGAGAAAATTTCTTTTGAAACTTCTCCATGTCTTCCATGGAAGATTTCTCCTCCAACTTCCAACATATATTTTTCATCAATGCGTGGGTTCCATGGAGAGTGTTTAGGGCCTATTTGATCTTGTAATCACTAATATTTAGTGAAACTGTAAGAAAATGAAGTTCTTGCAGATGAAACTCTTCTTCTTTTGTCTCTCTTGGATCAACTTCATGAAACTCCAATGCTGATGTGGAAGTTGATACTAGGACCTTTTATTCATGTGAAATATCTATGTCACCAACATAGAGAGGTGGACATCCCTTATTATATGTCTCACCAAAACTTGAGCACCCATCAGTAGGTACTCTTTCAACCATGTCTAGAGTGTTTCTTATCTCTCTAGAATTTTCTTCTACAGTATTGGTGGTAGGGTCAGGTTAATGAACACCATGCTTGTTTGTTGCACAATCCTCACCAATAAGGATTTCACTTATGTCTTCTATTTATGCAAATTCTTTCTCTTGATGCTCATGGGAAACTTCTCCTTCTCCTTCACTGCAAATACCTTGCATTAACTTGTGCTCCCCTTCATGGATCTTTATTTAAGTTTTCCTAGTTTCAAGAGTGGGTAGTTCATGGCTCTCCTCAATGATGATAGTTGGATGTGGATTCTTACTTCTCTCAAGCATATCATATTATGTGGATGAAAATTCATCATTCCACAAAAGAGTACAAAAATCTAAACTGTGTTCATCCCTTTGCATCATATTTTTCTCCTTCAAATTTTCTAGTTCACACCCAACTAGTGGGGGATGGTTTTCCGCTTCATTAGGAGGTTCAATTGATCATTTCAAATCTAATTTATGTTCTTCTTTTGGATTTGATCCAAAATATTCCTTAACACCATTGAAAACATCACTCTCCTTTGCAGTTATTTTTTTATCACCAACAGAGAAACTAGGAGTGAATTCATCTCAATCACAATTGTCCTTCATTTTGCAGCCCTCATATCCAAGTTAAGTATTTTCATCCTTTCATGGATCAGGTGGCTGTAACTAAATATGGATTCTACAAAAATAATAAATATTATCACATTTGTGTCGGATATTACCCTCTTCATGTAGGGACACTATGTTGGCCTACTATTCCACCAAATTCTCTAGTTCACACCCAAGTGGTGTGGCCTTGTCTTCTTCTTCCTTATGTGGCTCAATAGGTGATTGTAAATCTGATTTATGAACTTCTTTTGGATACGATCCAAAAGATGTTTCACCACTCATACATGAGCCAACATCCTTAGAAGTGATCTGGAGATCAACCATAAAGAAGTTGGAAGTGCATTGATTTTCCCTTTATTCTCCCATGCAATCACCTTGCAGTCACTTGCACTCCACCTCAATAATCTCTTCTTGTTCTTGTCCACTTGAAGAAATAAGTGAATCATGGTACTTTTCAATGATTAAGAATGGATTTAGGGCCTCATAATCCTATTTATTACTTTTTCTAGAACCAACAGACCTTTGGATCTCTTCTTTCCATAGCATAGGCTTCACCTCTTTATCTCTTTTGGCTCCAGGTGGAAAACATCTAGTCCCCACTTTCTTGCACACTTCATCCACCATATGTGCAATATTTTCCATGCTTAACCGACAATATGGATCTTTGAATAAATTTTGTATCTCCAAGTAGCAGCAATGTCGAAAAGATAAGACCTACCTTATTTCTTTTTTTAAAGCATAGTATTCCATGAAATATTGGAAGGATTCCCTAGAGTTATTTTCACCGAACATTTGACCAACAACACTTGTAGATATTTTCCATATGATTTCATCATAATATAGAAGCAAGAAATCATCAAAATCATCCCTATCGATTCTACCTGAGGTACTGCATGAGGGCTCTTCATATTCTTCTTCTTCATATTTCTCAAGGTCTTCTTCTATCACTGGTAAGATCCTCATAGCTGCAACTTGATTTAGTGATTTGCTATCTTATTCAACCAAAAGCCTTCTTTCAACAATATGAGCAAAGGAAACGGCTCTGATACCAATGTAATATTCGTAATCTAATATCAAATCATAATACTAACTATGTTTTTAATATAATTAAAATGTGAAATTAAAACTTTACAATAAAACCAATCACTTCTTTATGCAGGGAAAAATATATGCAGTACTGACAAATTTGGGAATGGAACTAGGCTAATGGAAGACACCAAGAGAAAAATTTGGATAGAGAGATTTATTTCCCTAAACACCTGGATGTTGGGTCCTTTTAGGTTTCTAAATCAACTCCACTAAAGTCTACTCCCACACTTCTCGGTGTCCCAACTAATGCAAACTAGGGTTGAACAATCACCTCCAATCAACCAAGGTTTATGGAATGATAATATGATGTATAATTCATGTATTACGAATTAAATATCATTTGTAAAAGTTTGGAACTGATCTGAAACTATTTGAGAAAGTTTGCGGTGGTTTGTGCAAAAACTAGTAATTTGGCCTACAGAAATCCTACGCAGAAAAGGCTAATAAAACACAATAAAAACCCAATTAAATAATAATATATAAGTTGGTATGGGTATATGGGTGAATTGGAAACCTACAGAAACTTACAGAGAATGATTTGAGTTTATATATCCTCTAGAATGCTAAAAACAACGAAACTAGTCGAAAATACCTAGTCAATGAGCAAGGGTATTCAAATAGTGATAAATTTCGTATCATAATTAGTTCATACCTGAAAATAATGTTGTACAGATATTGATATAACATATTTTATGCATAATTTAACTCTGGTCTACTTTCCATGGTCATTACATCATTTTTATTGCATAAAACTTACAAAAAAGACCCATTAAATGGGCATTAAAAGACTCCTCTCATGAGCTTTCATCATGAAAAATATATGGGAGAGAATCCTTACTGTAATACAAATATAAGAATAATAGTATGGATATGATAATCTCATAAGAAGGTTTGAAGATATGGTCTCCTCAAATGGTGTCCAAAACTGAGAATCGGAGGCCCAAAACTAGCACCAAGTACTGATCTTAGAGCGTAGATGAAGATTCCTTCACTGGAGCTCTCCCATGGGAGCGTCGCTAACAGATTAATATTATAAAACATTCATTCATATTGGGGGTTAAAAAAATAAAAAACTTCAAAACAATATATTGACTTTATATTAAGGGTATATGGGCCTATATTATATAATATATAAATACCCCAATATTGTGGGGGATTTTTTTATTGCAAATGAGCCACAAATGAGCCATATGCATAGGGTTTTCCATATTTTTTTATGGAGGGATAAGTGGAAGTGTTGCAAATGGTTTTTGCAACTTGGATTTCCAGGAACAGGGTTTTCCACAGGTTTTCACGGAGGGAGCAGTGGTAGTGTTGCAAATGGTTTTCGCAACTTGAATTTCCAGGTGACTGAACGGGAACTGGAGGATGAGTTCATAGTATATGGTGTTTCACATAGGTTATTTTATTATTCCAGCACTATGATTGTTACTTTACACTACTTTGAATCATGGCTTTAGTTATCTTTCAAGTTAAGTGGGTTTTACCGAGCACTTAGGGTTTTTGTTTTTCCATTTGGTTTTTTTTGTGAATGTTGTTTGTCTGTATTTTGAATTCTGTGCAGTGTGAAATTCTTGCAATGAAACATCTCTATAGAACCCATGTCACCTTGTCCCATGTTCCCCTAAGATCAATATGGGTTTCTACAAAATCTTTCTTTCTCTAAATTTCTAGCAGCACAACTGTCCCTAAATATGGCTTGTCCTTGCGTCAAAAATAAGTACAATTCAATGCAAGTTCGGATACCTTTTGGGATTCCTCGACAAACCAATATTAAATATTTTGGTAAAAAAATTCACTAAACTTTCCCTTATCCATAGGTATTTCAACAGGATATGTAAGGATCTCTCGTGATTTAGCAATTAATAATTGCAGAAGAAAAACTCCAAGAGCATAAAGATTAAATTTTTTTTTCAAGTGTCCCAGTCTTATGATGCTTTGGAATCTGGATCGATGTAGCAGAATGTTCGTGCGATTGATGTGTGTCTACACCGTGTAATGCTTCATGTGACAATTGGGGGGACAAGTTTGTCTAGACCCACAACACCAATTTTTCTTACAAATTTTTTATCGTGTAAGATATTAGTTGTTTTTAGGTCTTCATGAACTACGGGATCGAGCTTGGAAGGGTGTAAGAAGAATAATACATAGGCCACTTCCCAAGCAATTTTAAAGTGCACACACCCTAAAAGAGGTGGCATGGCTCACTTTTGAAAAACCCGGTCCTCTAGACTGCCATCTGCTATGCATTCATACACTAAATATACTGATTTAGCACAAGATCCAAGCATCAAAATGAAAATATACACACATAATGAGCAATTATGATGATTTTTATGCCAATTATGCATTCACATATAGATTCTCCTTGAAGTTGTTTAAAATAGATCCTGTGAAGAATTTTAGTGGCTAGTTTTCTTCCCAACCAATTTCCCCTATTAATATTACATGGAATTGTTAATATGTCCATAAAATAGATACATCAAAATCGTATGGCCTAGAAAAAACATCATACTTTGTAGATTACATGTTTACAAAATAGTATTTGGCCCTCTATTATATATTTGCAGAATAATGAGGGTTTGGTTGGCATTATATTCCATCAGAATTTCTACTTAAAGAGGGTACACGAAAACTTGGAAACATGCAATGTATATCTCCCTATGTAGGCAACTACTCAGAACATATATTCTGCAATACCATCCCTTGCAATGGTTTTGGATATCCGAAAAGATACTTAAAAGATAACCTACACATGACGCTATATCTTTTTATGCAAGTATCATTGTTAAATTTATGATGGAAAAATATAACCTACAGATGAAGCCATATCACTTTATTCGAGTAGTTTCATCCACTCTCTCCCCGTGATTTTCCTCTACCTTATTCAGCTCATCATCACATACTGAAAAGTCCATAAATATTACTATTAGAACTTAAGATACTGAAGAATCCTATAGTTTCAATATTGTTAGAGCTTAGGATATTATTAGTTCTCAAATGGCATTCATTTAACACACAAGCATTATCTGATGCCATATTTTCTCCATTATTGTAATTGGCACTTGCTATGCCTCCTTTATTCGAGCCTTATACAATTTTCTTGGTTTCATCTTTAGCTTCAATTCTTTCCCTTTTTACCAAATGCAAATGTTCATCAAAGTTAAGTTTCCTTTCCTTGATCTGTGTCCTTTTCTTTCGATGATCTACTCCAGATAATACTTCAAGAACATTTTCTTCTTCCGTGCAAATATTTATCTTTATTTGATTATCTGATCTCTCTCGTAGAGTTGATAAATTTTAATTATGTTTCTTCAAGAGCTTTCTTTTCTTCTTCAGAATGGAATTCTGATGCAAAGCAGGGATGATTATAGGGGCGAATTATAGCCCATTGGCGAATTTTAAGGGGTGCCCAAAAAAAGATGGGTGAATTTTTAATATTAAAATGGTTTTTTTTAAATTTAATAAATTATCCCATATTTTATTTTATATATAATTTTCCTGCGATTAACCTCTGAAAATTCATAAAACCTAATTTCGCCAAGCTGTCGATGGGAAAATCGTGACATTCGCCCCGATTTCTTCCCTAATGGAGGTGAAATCGCCAACAAATTACAGTTTTGGAGGATAAATGAAGACGATTCACCCAAATTTATGGTAGACAGGTTAAAAATTTGGTATTTCACCCCACAGGCCCGATCCTTCTTCCACACATGAGGATAGGGTCGAACTACGCGATCAGAGGAGGTCAGGCTGCTTCATGGATTGCTAAGCTGAGGAGAGACCTGGATACTATTATCCGGGAGCGCGACACCTCTTTAAGTATTATCTTCTTGTATGGATGGCTTATAGATGCTTGTAGGCCTCCTTGTTTTTAGAGTACCCATGGGCTTGTAGATTGCTGAGTCATCATGGCGAGGTTTCTTAAATCCTTACTTCAGGATCATATCAGAGAGCTCGAAACCCTGTTGAAGAGTCGAACCGATACAAAGCAGCAGAGAGATCTATCTTCTAGAGTCACAGAATCATACCTCTCATACGCGATGGATTTTTCGGTAAATTTGTTTTAGTTCATCCCTGATTTGTAGGCCCTGGATGTTCATGCATTGGGTATGGAGCAGCATAATGTTTGGGTCTGCTTCAGGTGAAAACGGGTGGCACAGGTCTGCCACATCGATTTCCTTTGATATTTTTCCTTACAGGGTCAGCCAAGAGACTGGGTTCATTGATTATGACAAGCTGGAGGAGAAAGCCTTGGATTTCAGGCCTAAGCTTATTATCTGTGGATACAGTGCTTATCCCAGGGACTGGGATTATGCTAGGTTCCACGTTGTTCATCCATTATTTGGATCTTTTTTTTATACAGATCTGTCACATGTTCTATCTTTTCTTGATATTAAAAACACATACTTATTAGCTTAAAGGGCACTAGTTCTGAGAGTGGATGATATTGGTCACACCAAGAAAAAAGATGGTCTCTTAATAGTTAATACAAATGCATACAGTTATGAACTGTTTGAAATTGTTTACTTCATTTTAACTCCATCCATGTTCTAAATATGTTGAGTCCTCTCTTCTGTTTGCAGCTATTGAGTTCATTCTATTTTCTATTTCAGGGTGATATTCACAAGCATGGTTGTTGTCATACCAGAAATATCAGCCTTATCCTCACCTGGTGACAGAGTAGAATCTCGTAGAGAAGGTCCTCAAAATCGAAGTGTAGCTAGTGGTTATGAAGGAGTGCATGGGCTTAAATCTATTGGTGTGCGAGATCTCTTGTATCGTCTGGCATTTATTGCCAATTCTCTGCAAGTATTATAGGTTTCGTTATCCCTTACTGTACTAGATTAGTGATTCTACATGTAAATCATAACTTTCTCTAATGGTTTGTTTCAAAGATAGTGGTTTGTTTCAAAGAGTTCTCAATGTTTTTTTATCATCATGTGTAGCTTCATGACAAGAAAAGAGGTGTTTATTTTAGAGGATTAAAGAAGGATGGTGAGGAGGAGGATGCACCCCATTTTACGGTACTATTTGTCCTCAATTTCTAATATGATTTGTCAGCATCTGGGGGAATCTTTGGTGAGCTAAAGCATCCGGTTACCCCTTTATTCATGTAGTTTATGAAGCTGTCTTTAGTGTGAAACAGTTGTAATCTAATCCTAAGATCCTATGGCCTTGACTTTGTTGCATTTGTTTGGATAGAAATTTTCAATAGCAGAAACCCCAATGACATATCTAGTTGGCTGCAAATGTAGGGCCTATGGCAGTTTTCATTTTCCCATGTTTACTTATTGCATCCCTACTACTTCTTGTTATTAATGCTTCTGATTGTCAGTGTTCTATGTATATAATTTATATTTCTCCTTTCAACACATGTGGACCTCCTATGCTCATTTTGTATATCTATTGGATATTTCCTTCAATTTCTAATAGTAGTTGGTGTCCCTGGTGATCTGTTTCTTCTTTAGGCAATGCTGGTTTCTGTGGCTTCTATCAAAGATCATGGATGTTTTCATTTTAAAGAGCTTAGTCCTGCTTCAAAGCGTAATTTTGAGTACGATCAATCTGTAGAAAATTGTGCCATGAAAATGTTGAATTAATTAGTCTCATTTTTTTTTCAGACAGTGCAGTTTGAGAAGTTATTCACAATAATGAAATCCAAGGAATCAAGTTGCCATTTCACCTTGTTGGGAGTTTTTTCCCCTCTTGAATGGAGTGGAGTTCAACCCTACTTATTTTCTGTGCAGATTCTGTACCTACATACCTTAAACAAAGCCAATGCTTTCCTCGTTTTCTTTCATATCTATCTATCTATCTATATCACACAAAATAATTCCAATCTCTTAAGCTGCAAGCACTATTGTCTGCGACCTTATAAGTTATTCCAGTATCCCTTTCACATTTTAGAAGGAGCATTTCTATTTCTACGTTGTCGCTTTCCTTTGGTTATTATAAGTTTGGCTATGAGAGTAGCAATAGTGTTTCAGTGAAGCAACAACCCTTTGTAAAATAACAAATTTGAGAGGAGATAAATATTTGCTTGTAAAGAATCTAGCACTTAACATATATGTCAGGGAATTTTTTTAGTGCATCATGGTTAGGAGAAAAATTTTATTTGATAGGAATCTTTTAAAATTATCCATCAGTTGTACATTGAATTCAAGAAAGGTGACACATTTGTTGTCTTAAACAGTGCATCTATATCCTGCTAATTTCCCTTATTGCTGTTTAAAGTAGTGATGGACCAATGGAAACAGTAGAAATCGTAGTCTTTATTGCTTGAGTAAAAGAAAGGCAACTCTGAAGAAGAATTGTGAGTCAAAAAGCATGGAGGAAAGAGGAGGAATATAGGAATCTGCTAGGTCATGACCACAGATGGCACAAGTGAAAAATTTAATAGTATAT